>JANHFX010011848.1:45364-77648 GCA_027560015.1 Chloroceryle amazona | reverse complement strand
GCTATTGGCTATCAAGCTGTCCCTACCTTCCCGTACAACGCGGAAAACTTCCGAACGCCGGACCCTAACTACCACAACCTGTGTAGCTCTGATCACACTCATGCCTTTAATTCAGGGGTTTTAGGCAGCCAGGGATGATTTGGTAGTTGCATCATCCTGACAGCAGTCATAAAAGGAAATGTATTTTATGGGTACTGTTTGCTCTTTTGCATATTAGTTCTCTCTCTTACTAACTTCTGACTTACAGGTCAGTAATACACTTTTATTTTGTAATAACAAGTAACATTTCCCCTTCAGGTTCTGTACTGGTTAAGGCATTTGGTTGTGAGGTAGGGCCAGCCAAGACTCTGCATATTACTTTCCCCCTGCAGGTCCAAAGATGTTATGCTTCTTTTCTGAGGCACTTTTCCACTTTTTTTTTTCTGTGTTTCTTGACTTGTGGCAAAGATTTATTTTCTACACAAGGTATTCTTATGTTGATCTTTCAGGATAATTTCCTAACCTTGTACAAAGCATTTCTGTTCCTTTGAAGCCTTGTGTGTGATCCTCATCCTGTGGTTTCTTCCTTCAAGGGCTCTTATTTTAAGAAGGAATTCTGATGCCAATTGTATGCGATTGCTTCTTACATCTCGACTTATCCATTTAGTGTTTTTTCACCCTTGTGTTTTATGCAGCCTTTCATCTTGTTCTACTGGAGTTCTTTGCAGTGAATTTAGGCCACTAACAGGATGCTGGTTTTCCTTAGTTGATTTTTGTGCAAAAATTCTAAGATTGTCCATTGACTTAGTGAATAAGTGTGTAAGATTACTCCCCTGAGAGTTGTGGTTGAAAAGGTGATATATATATATATATGTTGTCCTTGGTGTCTGTCATGGCAGATACTTAAGAGGAGCCCAGTCTCCAGATAATAACTGTAAATTCCCTGTGCCTCTCTGTTTTCAGGAAGTTAAAAGGGTGCAAGTGAAAAAGCTATCTGTATATTCAAAATGATGTATTTGGGAAAAAAAAACACAAAACAAACAAATAAAACTTGAAATGTACAATGGCTGCTGCAGCAGATTGTGGAAAGTAAGGTATTGGAGTTGTTTGCACAGTGCTTTGTATAATAGAAATATATGTATCAGGATTTATGTGTATATATATACATGACATGTTCCTTACACTCCTTTTTAGAGACCAGCTACTGACCACTGACAGAATCAGTATTTATCAGTATGTTGCTAGATAACTGTGCTCGTACCACAATTCTTAATCACTTATTCTTGTGTCAAAATCCTTTTGTGGGTCTTCACTATCCTAAGTCATATTTTTTGAAAAGCTACCCTAGGACTGACAAATGACAAGTTGTGGCTGAGAGATGCATCGTAACAGCTGATTAATTCAGGGTAGCAATACAGGGTCTCTCTGTGTAGATGATTTGGTTCAGATACATACGGGACTAGATCCATGTTCCAAGATGTCGAGTCTTGCATGTTCAGTGCGTGTGTGTAAATTTATACAAACATTTCAGTGGAGAATTCTCCTTTGGTGGTTTTCTGTAGTCTTTTTGTGACCCGAAGGCTATAGGCTGTGAAATGATGGTCGAATTAAAATTAGGTAACACAGGAAGTAGAGAAAAATATGAAATAGTTGGGAATTAATAAAATCAGTGGGCATATTACTTAATTTGCCTTTTTGCTGGGTGTTTTTTTTTCTGTTCCCCTACTCTACATTAACAGAATAAGGCCTGAAATTTTCAGGTTTCTGCTCTTGGCTGTGAATTTTTGGGGGGTTTGGAGGAAGGAAGTTAGTGTAAATTGTATCTTTAAAAGTTGTTCCTAGATTTTGTAGCTGAAGAGAATGAAATAGACTTTATGGGATTTGAGGGAACTCACATGAACCAATAATGTAGCTAGAACGTGAATCTGAAAAACTGCTTATTGCATGGCCAATGTCAACCAGCAGATGATTTGCAGCAAATTAACAAGCACACTGTGCGAGTGCAATGTTTGCTAATCAATAAAAGGCTGTTACTTTTAATTTTTCATGCCATCCGTTGACTCTTAGTTTACAGTTGGTTAGTTAAAAGATGTGTATTCTGACTTAGTTCATAGAATTTGAGTCTGTGATGGTAGAAGGGTAGAAAAGGTATAAGGTATACCAAGAGTTTGCCTAATCTATTCCAGATGGACAAAATGTGGTCAAAATGTGTTTTATTTAATAACAAATCCAGAAGAGTGACCAGTGTCATGGAGTAGATCTCAGACTTTCATGCTCTTACCAGAGACTTCAAGTCTGAAAGCTGTTTTCTTAATATTTTTTTTTGCAGATTGATTGAAATACTTGATACCTATTAAAAAGACAGAAAACATTTTAAATTGAAGACAGAAATTTTGATTGTAATCCCACAAATTTCTATTAATATATGCTCACTGAGTGGAACTGGTTAGAAACCTAATGATTTCCTGAACTGGAAAACTCGAGAATACTAGTGCACAACTGGGGCAGTGCAACTCCTTACTGCCCCCAGTTGTAGTCTTTATCTAAATGAGGCACTGAAATCTTTGATTTACCCCAATGCATTTTTAATTACCAATAAAATATCAAGCTACATTTCATGGTGATAGTAATGCTATATTAATACCTTCTGTAGTGTGCAAATAAAACTTTTCCTTTTGCACACTAGACTTATTACAGAGGAAAAAAAAATCTATGAAGAATACTTATGTATGCTCTGGTTACCCCCCCCCGCTTTTTTTTTCTTCTCCAGCCATTTATATTCCGAGTTGCACAAAGGGTCATAAAACTATTCAAATGATATCTTTTCCAGGAAATGTTTGGTAGTAATAATTTGGGGTATCTGTTAGAGTGCTCAGTTATTGCTTGGCCAGATATCTTAGGAAGGGTTTTCTAGCAGTTTGAAATGTCATATTTTGTCTTTTTTTATAAAATACATAGACTTCTTTAAAAATCTCTCATTTTTAATTTTTCCTTGTAGTATGAGTAGAATCCTAGCATTCTTCTCTTTTTTAACATCCCCCCTGCTGCCTTTCTTGCTTAAATACAGTATCAGGAATGTTACTATCTTCACGATTTACGATGCATGGCAGAATAATACTTATACGAGTGAGTAGCTGTGCTTCTCATTGTTAACAGTCCAGAAAAACACATCAGGCCAATTTCTACTGTGGATTTTCACCAGTTTTGGATTTTGTCTACAATCTGTTGCATAAATTCTGAAATTCTGACACCATACATGAATACATACTACATTTTCATGTTTTCTTCAGATCAGTCTGGACTATTCAGCTCACATTTATGCTTCTATTTTATTAGATTGCCTATGTATAAGAATACATCCAAAAAAGTGATTTTAAATAAGATGCAGGTTGTAAATTAATTCTTTTAGTGGCAACATAATATCCATTTAATTTTAGTATTCACTATTCTTTAGGTTCTGCTAGTTTACATCTATCTGTCCTAATTTATTTTTGCTTTGAGGTCAGTGGCACCATGCCTGTTATTTCAGTAGTATCTGGATAAACTTTGAATTTGAGTTTATAGCTTGTTCATTTTAATTATGCAAATTGTCATGTAAGACCTAAAGTGAGTACTGTTTGTTCCATGCATTAATGAAGTCAGGTGCATGAGTGTCTTAAACTTCAAGTTAGGCATGGTGTTTTCTCTGAAGATGTACTCATTTCTCTATTAAATTCATTACTCTTATAAACATTTGCTATGAATTGAGATGGATAACTTACTAACTAGTTTTTAAGTATATTCAGTGTGTTAAGATTACTTAACAAAATAATTATCACTACTTACAGGTTGTGGGTGGGTTATTTATTTATTTGTTTGCACCCTTTTTTTTTTCTTCTTACTTGCTTGATTAGTGAGTGTACAGAAAGGAATTGACACTTGCAAGGAAATGTCTGGAAATTTTCCAGTCAAAGAGTATACAGGAGCAGAGAATATTACAGAACTGTCCCAAGTAAAGAAATGCACTGTAGTTCATCTGCAGTTGTAGCTGTTCAGTTTCACTTTCATAATGTATGATGAAATGTAGCTTAAAAGGCTATTAACATTCTGACAGAACTGGATGGTGGAGGATAAGTAAAAATCCAAAACTAAAATTCCATACTTGGATATTTGTAATTGGTGTGCTGGCTTGATCACATGTGCTTGTTTAATTGTTACTCTGAAATCAAATTTGCTAAACAACAGATAATTTTGCTTTGATCTCAAGAGAAACCCAAAACTAAGCTGGCTAATACAGGCCAGTAATTATAACATTATTGACAGTGTGAATAATGCTGCATAATCAAATTTCTTTCTTAGATCACCAGTCATTAATAATCCACACATGCACTTATACAAAATTCTAGGCACTCTTTGTTTAAACACACTTAATATGTCATAACACTGTTTATAGTATTTCAAAACTAAATTAAAGTAGTCCATGGACAGTGTAGAAATAGCCAAAAGCTGTGGTGTCTGCGTGGCCAGGACCTGCCACTGTGGATACATGCATTAGTGGTACCACAAGCTAATAAATGTAATAAAAAAAATTATTTTTTCTCCCCCCTCCAAATTATGTGGGGTTGTCTTAGTTTGAATAATGGGTGATCACTTCCTGAACAGGCAGTGCTCTTATTCAAGCAATTTTGTATGCTTAACTGAATCAGAAAGTTCATCTGCCAGTAGTGATGGGTATTATAATATATGATGTGTTGGTATAGTAATCTGTGTAGGTCCTTTGTACTGAATATTTCATAAGGTCTTCCTCTTGCATTTTGTAACTATTATATAGCAAGAGAGAAGTGGCTTTTAATTTTAAGTGCTGCTGAACTAGACTGGAATAGTAGTCAAGTTCAGTTTCAACGATTCACCACAAACAGGAAGATACTCTTTAATATAAAAAATACTTTTAGGTTAAAGAAGCATTTTTTATATTTAGGTTTTGCATATTATGTATAAACATGAACTTTTATGTAAGTGCAACAAATTGTAGAATGAGTAGTGATGAGGATCCTTTGTTTTAACATGTATTATTGTATACAGTTAAGGTAATAAATTCCAGCAATGTGGTAATTAAGAAGAGAAAATGCTAAAGTGAAGGGAGCTCTTGGGTTATGTCAGCTCAGACTGCCATGTATGTTGTTGATAATTTGACTTGCAAAATTGTACTAGCAGTCACAAGTTTTGAGAACACATCACAGTAGTGAATTTTCTCAATATCATTTTATGTCAGGATCATTGCTGGGTTTCTTTGCTTAGTAGAAGCAAGCTGAAAACCATGATTAAAAATTACTTTGAATGAGTTTTAAGTACCTGATTTATACTTTCAGAATAACAACTCAAGTGTGGTGTACCTTTATACACAAAGCAAGTAATATTGAAAGACCATTCTTAACCAACTAAAAAGCACAGCACTCTCTTTTGTCCCATTTGCATCTGTCTCTTCTCATCTCCTTTTCATCATGCACAGTGAAAGCATTCCTTAATTTGAACCAGAAGTCCTGTACCTTCTACTCTGTTTCTTCTCTGTTCTTTATTTCTTCTCTGTTTGGGACTAGATGATTGTTGTAGGTCCCTTCCAGTTGAAATATTCTTTTCTACTCTTAATGTTTTATAGAAGCTTTCAGCTGACGTGATTTATTCAGGCAAGTACAGAACATACCAAGTGTTTTAAGGTGAAAGTATGTAGTGGTGAACTTGCATTCCTTCAGAGAGAGGAGAGTTATTTCTTTTCAGTGTGTATTTGCCTGAAGATTAAGCTTCCCTTTAATACCCATTATACCACAGGATGAAATGTTTTTTGGTGGTATCACAAAGTAGTGAAATATACTGCATTTTAATTGCAGTACAGTCACTATTTGTTACATGTGGTAGCTTTATTTCAATGAATTAGATATGTTTATTTATGTGTAATGGAGAAATTATAATTATTCTGACCATTAGAAAAATCCAAAACATAATTGAAAAAAGATTTAGCTGTAGAAATCAGATGCATTATACAGTGGGGGTTCTTCATCTGTAAGGGAAGATTTCCTCAGCCTCTTCCAAAAGACCTTTTGCCATCAAATACATACTTTTATCTTCCTTTGCCTATGACCTCTATACGTTTAACTTCTCTTTAAGTGACTCTGTTTAGTGAGTTATCAGTAAGATTATTTACTATGGCTGCAGTCCTGCATTTTGATCTATAAGTCAAAATACTCATGCTTATGTTAAGTGCCTTAAATACTGACTTGGCTCCGCACAATTGCATATATTAAAAAACTAACCCTGCACAAGTATATATCATATTGAAGGATTTGGGCCATATAGAGGGCAGAGTACTTTCCATTCTTGCTCATGGGTAATAGCAGCTAGATTTAGTGTATGGGAGGGGAGGAAAGGAGCACAAGAACACTGCGTGCACAGGCGTGCATGGGGAAAAACACCCAAAACTTTTCCTTTCTACACTTTAAAGCAAACAAACAAAACTCTGTGGATTCCTCAGCCTTAAACACCAGAGTGTCACTCTTTAAAACTGTAGTAATTAGGACTTTTTTCACAATGTCATAGTGTTATTTTTAAAAGGCATTTCTTCTGACTTGGCTTGCTTTTTTTATTTTTTTCGTAAATCCTACCATGATGACATTGTGACTTTAGTTCAAATAATTTGACTTTTGAAGAACTAGGAAAAAAAATGGTATTTTCTTTAAGCCTGTGATTTTTGCTGCTTCAGTGATCTGTCCTCGAGCTATGCCTTCTAAAGGTCACTGTTACTGATCTACTTATATGTAGCAAATGATGTGTGCCATACTCTTTTCCGTTATCCTTGAGGTTCAGGTGCATCCTCTGCTCCCCTGTTGCATGTTACAGAGACTGTTCTTCAATGCAGATCTTGAATCCCTGTTCCCCAAGTGGCTGGTGCAGCTGTATGGATGTATTTTCTGTGAGGTGGTCTGGAGCAATGTTGTGTGGGACTGGTGATACAGATGTGTTTTAGTGTCTTATTTCTGAAATCACCTCATCAGCAACAATAACTGTTAAACAGTTATTTGGGAACACATACCCACAGGAGTGTAAAATACAAGTGAACTTTTTTTCTTTTTTAATTCTAAGACAGTAGATATATAATAAGTAGCGCTTGAATTAATTCCAAAGGTATCTCTCACTTAATGTACATAAGAAGCAAACAAAGATGAAGCATTCATCAAGGCCCTTTGGCTGAGCATTTAGTTCTTGCGCTACTCTGTAGTCTTGTGGAAGATTTGGCAGTGAGGACTTAGGCTTCACTTGTTAAGGATTTTTCATATTAAAAATCCATCCATCTGGCGTGTTTCATTAAGGAATTTCAACCTTTCTGTTACTAGACTTACTGTCTTCACCTTTGGAAAGCTGGTCTACTTTGATTAGATGAGTTAGAAAATGTGTGTTCTGTAAAAACCATTCAGAAGCATAGAGGAAAAACATTTTCATACTTAGTAGGAGAACGTACACTCCTCATTGTGTGAACCTTCATAAAGTGTATGAATTTTGTATTTTGCGCACACTTGTCATTTACATGCATCAAATAAGTTTATAAGCATGTGATGGAATTTATCAGTGTGTTTTTTCAGAGACAAGACACTTCAATAATAGGTTTGAGATTAACTATTTAATCAAGTTGAGTAGAAATGCTTATTTAAATTATGGTGTACAGGATCAGATGCTGTATTTATGTATGTTTCTTTCTTGATTGCTAATTATGTAGGCTCAAACTATGGGGGGAGGAGAATGCTTGTTCCTAAATCATTTATCTGATATACATTCAATTCTGCTGTCCTGTTGGATACTAAATTAATACAGTATTTTAAAATGTTTAAGTTTCTTGCAGTTCTGTCTGCCCAAACTGTTGTAGTTTCTTCCTGATTTTTACGCTGTGAACATAGAAAGCTCCAAGTCATATTAATCCACGTCTTTTTTCAATCCTGAGGAAAAGGATTTTAGATTTTAAGATAGAAAATCAGTTATTTTTTTTTAAGCTTGCAGTTCTCTACCCAGGAAATGGAATTGTTTGGAGATGTACAGTATATTTTTAAGGAACTGTGTTTATTGTAAAAAGAGTGTAGTGCTTCTGTCAACCTTTCAAACAAATCTGTCTTTTTCTGATTTAATTAATATCAATGGTAGTTTTGGTGAAAAATACTTATTACCATGCCTGCCATCTGAGATGGGGCATCAGCATTCACTGTGAGCACTAGATGATTACTTGAGATTGGTTTGATGGATGCAGCCATGGGTACAGACACACAGTCACTGTTGCTCTGTACCCCAGGAATAGTCTTCAGCAGATTCAGTACTACAATAAAGTCCTCTGTAACAAGAATCTTGTATTGTCAGCACTGCAAGAAAGAAGCAAAATAACTACTGGTATCTACTGTGCATCAAAATGTACCTTAATGCACCATTCTTTCCAATCCTCCTTTCTGCTTGCTTGGTCTCTACAGAATGTGGGTTTTGAAGATGAGAGAAGATGTTGTAGGTGAGTATGAGTATGAACATGTGTGTCTCTGGGGAGGGGTGGAAATCGAACCATGTCAGTGCAGAGCAGGGAGAGAGAGAGAGTGGTTGTCTGTCAATACTATGGCACAAAAGAAGTCCATAATAATATTGGTTTTATGAGTTTTATGAAAATGTTCATTTGGACAGTGTATGTTGAAGAGCTTACTCTGTTGATAATTAACTTCATTTATGCAATCCACCAAAATCTCTTCCTCTTTTTTTTGACTGTTGCAGCATGTATCATTCTTATGAATTAAGTCAGTTTTATATGCTGAAACCAAGCTTAAGAAACTCTTGTTTTCCAGCAGTGTGGACTCCCTCAACACTATATGTGACATACTTTCATAGTTTCTCGCAAAACAAAATCTTGATGGTCTCCTATTCCACACATCTAGTTTTCCCAGATTGTTACAAAGTTATTTCCTGTTACATTTAGTGAGGTCACATCCAAGATTGCCAGCTCATGATTGCTTCATGTTTTCAAATACAGATTTTTGGAGGAGACTTTAGAAATAAGGTCAGATGTTTCTTAAGTTTTTCTTTCCACAGAGGAAATCCTTGGAAACAATTATTTTGTTAGCTTTTTTTTTAGTAGCCATCATAAAACTGCTGTTGATTATTCTTGAGTAAACTGTAGTCTGTATGAGTTTGAGTGTGTTTTCCCTCTAAGACAGTAAATGAAAAGTGAATCTGACCTATTTAGTTGAAAAATGTAATGAGAACTGAAGGACTGGAAAGGGAATGCTATGCAAGTACTGTAATAGTCTTCACACAGCTTTTAAGCTCTGCAGGGGTTCCAGTAAGGCAGTTTCCTATTGTTTTCATTATGCTATATTTGTAGCAAATACGTGAAAATTTGGTAGCCTAGCTTTTAAAAATAAAGGATCTCTATACCATGCTCTTTTGTAAAATCTTCCAGCTATACCATCTCCATTGAATTTGATGAAAGCTGCTTAGGGGTAAGCGCTTCTGAAGCGTATTTCTGCTTTTTAAATTACCACTATAGAAGGGTTTTTGTTTTAAGACTTTCTTATTCTCAAAACCCCTACTGGCAAATAAAAAAAGTAAAATTTTGATTCTGTCAAATATGCAGTGTTTGTCAAATCTGACAGAAGGTTGCGGTAAGCAATTAAGTAATATTAGAGGTACTACTATGTAAGCTTCATGCCCAGCTTATTGCTCAGGTCTTCCAATTAGTGTGAGTTCTTTGTGGAAGGCAAACTGTCTACAAGAAAGGACTCTCCATATGAAAGAACTATTTTTTAATGTCTGGAAGCTTTAACAATGTCAATTATGGCTGAGTTTCTACCCCGCTGTGTATTTTTTTCCCCCTGTATTGCTTGTACAATGCTGAGCTTTGTGTAGAAATAAAGGCTTGATTTTCGTGTGGTGTAGCAGCTTAGTGTGCTTAGTGACAAAATCAGATTTTCTGTATATAGTCTACAAATGTTTCTGAATAGGAGCCATAGTATTAATTCACTCCATGTAAATACTACCTTTACAAATATCACAGAGGAAGAGGTACTAGTTGTTTGGTTTTGGTTTTTTTTTAGAGCTTATATGGTAGAATTTTTTTTGTTTAATTTCTTTACTGAAATAGCATTTGTCTATTAATGAGTATTTTTTAAAGATAAGGCAATTTCTGAGAGTAAATTTAAACAAACTTTTAAGATACACCCATGCCTTTCAAAGAGATATTGGCAGTGAAGGTTATGTTCCATTTCTGATAATTTTCACGGAGTAGATTTCAGGTGTATGTTGAGCACTGTGCAGATGTGTAAAGGGGACAGCAGGAATGGGTTCACAAACATCCAGAACCAATCATATGCATACTACAGTTTAAGAATTTGGAATCTATAGATAAATAATGCTCTTGTATGTTTGGCAAAGAGTGAGACAGAGCACAGTTCAAGGTCACATACTTTTCTTTGACTTCTGTAGACACTTCTAGAAGTAGTTAATTTTTCTGCAGAGCTATACTTTCATATGCTGCAGATTTGATTATCACCAGGTTTAACTCGGAGGTCAAATAAATTAATAATGCTTTCCATAACTGGTTAAAATTTTTTTTGGATGTTTTGTCATCCAACATACCAACATAGATCAACCCATGTGAGGGAATCTTTAACAAAAAAAAAAAAAAGCCCACTTTCCCAGATGTCATATGATATGTAATTCTGAGCATCTTCATGTTTCTGTGTCCCCATAGGAATGATTTTAAAGTGACATCTTCCCTTTGGAAACTAAAACTCTTAAATTATTTAGAAATAGAGGCATGAGAAGCCTTTCAGAAATATTTTAGGTGCAAGTATTATTTTGGTTAAAACAATGACCCATCTGTGTAGAATTACTATCATATAAATTGAAGTAACATTTCAAAATAAAAAAGCTTTAGATTTTCAATAGGAGGTAGAACACTTTAGATATCACTTAAAACTTACATTTGCTGTGAAGCAGAAAATTGTAATTTATTGGTTTTATTATAACTAAGTTACTGACTCAGTAGATGGCACTCTTCCATCTGAGTTACCAAGGTTCCTAGGTCATCTGTATTTAAAGTTCCTCTTTCAAATACAGTATAGAATTGATCCTGACTGCTTCTGCTCATTAGAGTGGGAATATCAGTTGTCACAGTCTGACAAAATTTATGGTTAATTATTACATTCCTGCTTGTCTCCGTCTTGGTTATTAATGCTGCTGGATGACTTTTTTTTTTCCAAACTGTTGAGTGTGTTAGTGTAAAAATAGTTGTCACATCTACATATTTCTCCACCCTACTCTCCCCAACTTGCACCCAACAGGGCTTGATTGTCAGATCTTTACTTCTATGACTAGATTTTATGAATTCAGTAGAGCTGTTTACATAAGATGAAGAATTCCCTGTGTAAAACTTATCAGTTGATTACCTTTCAGTAAAGCTTGTTAGACTCTGAGATGTGCAATTGTGCTCATACTCTACATTCATAGTATGAGAACAGGATCGCTTGCCATGGCTTCTTGTCTGCTTAAAGATTCTGCTGCTACAAACAAAACCACAAATCACCAGTAACTGTAAAATTGTCTTTAACTGTGAAGTACAGCCTTTAAATATGTGCTGTGCATCTATGTGTCATTTAAATTAATTTGAAAATTGAATTTGATTGCCAACACGTTCAGGTTGTTTAAAGTTAGAGTTTTATAAATTATCCATGCTGTGGATGCCTGTGTGCCCTGAAGCCATGGCAGCAAGGGAAGTTGGATTCACTGTCTCTTTCATTCTTACTACTTATGTCAGAGATGCCAAATTCTTACATCATCCACAGATTAGTAGACTTGTTTTTTCTTTTAGACTATTATATAGGAGATTAGGGTAATCCTGTTTTTTTTTAAGTTTTGTGCAGCCTGGTCGTTGAAAAACAATACCCACACCATCTTTATTCTCTAGTTTCTGCAATAAAGAGAATTTAGCTAGTTACAGATAGAAATAAGAACGATGTTTTGAAAGCTGCCCTTCTTGTAATGGAGCTCATTCCATTTTATGATGCAGATCTGAAGTGGCATTATTGGCCACTTCTGAAGTATTGTTTTCTTATTTTTGTGAGAAAGCAGAAAAACCAGGGAAGTCCATCTTAAGCTTTTTGTAGTGTTCAGTGAGAGCTTCCTCAAGGCAGAAAAGAATGCTGGGTTATGCTGACCTGGCATCTTATGCTATTCATCCTGCATTTTGTTTTACTCTTCAAGAGTGAAAGTGAGTTGTTTTTCTTTTCCTTAGGATCTGAAAAAATGAAAAGATAATCCTCCTCAGCTTCTCAAACAATGCAATTTGCAACTGAGGTGTGTTCTTTTGATGTTTTGTGGCACCTTGGTCCTGGTACCTGTGATATATTCTCAACCAGTGACCTATAGCTGGTTTAGTAAATGCCATCAGTTATTCATAGAATCGTTAGGGTTGGAAAGGACCTCTAGGATCATTGAGTCCGACCTTCATCCTAACATCTATCTATCCACTAGACCATAACCTTTGATACCTTCAGGGTTGGTGTTCATTTTTTTGTGTCCTTTGCTTTTTTAATGCCTTGCCAGTCACAAGTTCTAACGTTCTCCAAATTTTTATATTCCATTTCTACATTTATATATTTCTAGGTTGTTTGTTTTTTTCCCTCTGGAAGAAAATTGCTTGTTTTCTTCCTCTCACCTGAACATCTTAAGGAATCTTCATGTGACTTGATATAAACAATAAATTAGTTGCCTTACTGGTCCAACAGATTATCCTGAAAAATGCCCCTACAGCTTAATCCCAGAATAATTTTGAATGGATACCTACCTGAGTATTTGGAGTTTTGAGAGTTACTGCTACTCTGCAGTCTGATTCTTTGTCCGTGTGGTATGCAGTTTCCTAGGAAGATACTCTGTGTTCTAGATGCTGCAGAAAAAGGTTGCTTCTACACATGTGCACTTACCAGTATATTTTTCAGTTAATGAGCAATCATTATGACTGTTTCATAATTCAGAATTGAAAGCTTTTGTATTATCTCTCATAACAGTTACCATTCAAGACAGTTCTCCATGGGTGACTTGAGCTTTACTATTAGTCTTGCTTCAGGTAGAAGATACATGACCATATTACAAATGTTGTTAGAGTGACTGGCATTGTTTGTAATAATCAGATTGCACAAGCATATTAATGATCTTTGATACCTGAGTCTTACATCAGTTTTGGAGGGGTGTTACAAAAGCACTTGGTCTAGCATTAAAGGCATGAAACCTGGTCTGTGGATTAATGGGGAGACTTTTTTTTTTTACCCCCTATAAAACAAAGTTATGATTAGTTCTTATGAAAAACAGTTTCAATGAAGTATCCATAAAAAAAAGTAGAAAGTAAAAAACCTGCAAATTTACATTGTTCGAAATCAAACATTACTTTGCTTTTTTCCCCTGTTTAATTCTGCCAAGAAAAATAAAATCAAAAGGTCAAGAAGCCATTTGCAAAAAATTGAGAACTTCTGATCTGTTTTCATTTTAAAAAGTTCTAAAACGTTGGCAGTAAGATGTTCCGGTTTCCTAGTGAGATGTAATCTTCGTAGTCTGGAATTCATGCAGCCTTACTAGTTACTCACTCAAGAATGATGAAATATAAGAGTTCTTTTTAGTAACGGCTTTTGATGCTGTATAAGACTAACTGGAGTGTCAAATCATAACCTTGGTCTGTGGAGAAGGCATAATACTTGGATCATGTAACTAAAGTTTTTTTTTATTATTATTATTTAGGTTTTTCAAAAGTTGAAATGTAGCTCTTAAATTAAATACAATTGATTTGTTCTGTCATTTTTAAGAGCATGTTGATCTACATAAGGCCTACATGAAGTAACACTGATGCCAGGGAAATGTAAGTCTATGCAATTACTTAGACATATGGCAACTTACTACAAAATACCATCAAGATATTATGAGTTAGCTTAGTCCTGTTTTGTCACATAGTAAGCTGAGTCAGCTGATCTGACATTGTCAGTAAGCTCAGAGTTACATTTAGGATCTTGAAGGAGAAGATGCTTTAATGTCAGAACTAGGATGGAAACTGGCAACATTCATTACTTCTTTCCCATATGGCCACTTACAAGTTTTTATTTTAAAATCAGTTTCATACTGAGTTGCTGAAGGGATGATACTTCATGACCATCCAATGCTGCTGTTTGAGTCAAATCTCTGTTGTAAATATTTGCATTCCTATGTTAGGGTATCAGGTGTTCATTATTAAATATAATATTATAATTATTTTAGTTATTTCTGATCATTTTGTTAAAAGTTGTCTTCTGAAAATTGTGGAACTTGGTGTTTTATGGAGCTGATCACATTCAGCTTCCAGATGAGCATGATTCTTTTCTAAACCTTTTAAGATGGCTCCTTGGATAGCACTGAGGTCGCATTTGGATGGCCTTCACACTGCTTCAGACAGACCTATAGAAAATCTCTGATTTATTACTCTTTGCAGCTTGCAAAAGGGAGTACTAAGTGATAGGCTAAATAATGAGGAAGAGGCACAGGCAGTTCCTTAGTTTGCACATTAATTTAGCTGCAATGAAAGACATTTGCTTATACTGTACTTTTAAGACAGTCCTGCTTAAAAATTTCAGCGTCATAAGTAATGCTGACAAATATTCATTGTCCAGTTTATTTCAGAAGAAAAGTCTATCCTATGAGCAGTTTCAACCACCTGCCAAAGTGGAGTGAAATACATTATGCAATTCTAAACAATATGCTTGGAAACAAAGAATAAGAAATTTTAGTTCAAATACTAGCAAAACCAAGGAGTTTT
This sequence comes from Chloroceryle amazona, assembly GCA_027560015.1. Lineage (NCBI taxonomy): Eukaryota > Metazoa > Chordata > Aves > Coraciiformes > Cerylidae > Chloroceryle > Chloroceryle amazona. The sequence goes on along the minus strand of JANHFX010011848.1, from coordinate 62,842 downwards.
TCAGATGAGTTAAACTCAATCTGTTAAGCCATGGAAGTGTTTATGGGTTCTGTTTGTTTTGAAGCTCTTCCATTTTAGTCATATTTTGGCTAAAATTGTTAAGTGTTTATGGGTTAACTAAATTAGCAGCAAATAATTGCAATAGTAAGAGATGTTTACTATTGAGTAAGAGGACTGTGATGTTTTGTAATTCTTTTGGTTATGTTTAAATAGTGTTTGGCAATCCAAAAAACTTTGTTTCTGTATGGTCACCCTTTTGAAAAGTGGTATTCTAAATAGTATGGTGCCATGCTAGGGGTAGTAACTTCATGGAAATGCATGGCTCTTTTCTTTGGAATCTTGGCACTGCTGAATTTGGCATATCTTTCCTGTGTTACTAGAAGGCAACTTGACTTCAGCACATTATCTTAAGTAGCCTTAGAACTTAAAAACACTTACTAATCTTAATGCTTTTATATTTCTAACTAATAAAAAAAATACCTTTTTTACTTCAGACTCTTTGCTTTAGGCTTTTATAAGTTCTTGCAAGCAAAAGTGGAATTGGAATTTGACTAAAGAATTTGTGTTAGTAAATTACTTGTATAAAGCCACATAATATTAATAGAAGCTCTAAAGAAACTAAAACTGAACAAATTAACTATACACCAAGAAAAAATTCAAATACTGGTATTTTCAGCATGTTATCCAGCCTCTTTCTAAGCATTCTTACTTTATTAAACTTCTATAATGATACTTATGTATAATTTTAGTGGAAGTTAAGTGTTTTCATTCACCAACTTTACATGGATTCAAATAATATAATTGTGGCTTTATAACAATTGAATTCTCCCTGTTTTTTTTTTCAGCCACAATGGAGAGAAATGTTTTTTTAATGGATGTTAACTTTTTTTTTTGCAGATCTTATGGTACTTGCTTACATTTGTTTATAATAGTTTAACTACATTAATTGCCAAAATTTACTGAGCTGGAAGAATAAGGCATACTGCTTTTTCTTTCAGCTTAAACTTCTTGGATTTCTAACAGTTGGTGTTTTAGGCAGTTATGTTGGTATTGCAGCAGAGAATGTGTTTTACAGGACAATGTCAGGCGCTTAAAACTCAAGAGTCAGCCAGCTGGGGAATGTGGTTCAAGAGGTTTCATTTGCAGATGTCACTAAGATGTAGGAGTGTTCCAACTTGAAGTGGCATGAGGAGGGAGACCTTTCTTGCCCTGTTTTCTGTATTCAGGCTAAAATAACTATGACTCTGATGAAGTTTCAATTTTGAGTATGTAATTTACTTTCATTTTCAGTGAATATTCTGAAGAGTTGTATTAAAATGTGATTTTTATTATTACATTATTACTAAATAAACATTCTGAAGATTTTCAGATAACTACTTAGAATCCATGGAATTCTGGTTGGAAAAGATCTGTCAGAGGTCTTCAGTCCAATGCCCTCTTCTAAGTATGGAGAGCTATGAACTCAAACCAGGTTGCACAAGGCTCTATCCAGTCAAGTCTTGCAAAACCTATTTAGACAACTCCCTTTACTGCTCAGCTGCCTTTATGGAGAAAACAAAATTCTCTTTATAGCCAGTCAAAATTTCTGTTCAGCATTTAGAATTTTATAATACTTAGGGGAATAATTATTTTAATAGTCTCATGCGAATACTTTGTATATGGTAAAAATAAAAAGCACAAGTTCCTGTCATTTTTAATACAGTGGACTACACTATTGATTAAAAAAAAAAATGGAATTATTATTTCATGACATTTGTAGAGGAAATAACTGCTTTCAGAAGTACAACTGCACATGCTTAAAAACCCCCAATGGGTTAAATGCTTAGTAAGCTTAATAGCACTAAAGATTAATTTATTGTCCTACTTAAAGACTAGCTTACAAAATTAAGACTTGACTAATGTATGGAAGGTTAAAAGGAAGCAGTGAGGAATTGCTTTTGGCAATCAGGTATTCTTAATATGGAATTAACAGCTTAGTTTGAAAAATTCATGGACAGGTAAAGGAACCTGACAGGTCCATCCATTTGCAAGACAGATTACTGTTGCTGCAGCCCGTTTACTTTCTTAGCTAGTTCTGAGTCTTCTGTGATTCTTTATTGGCAGAAGAATTAAAATAAATTGCACGTGCTTCACTCTTAACATTCTTTACGATATGGGGAACTTACTCTGCATTTGTGTGGACCATCTGAATAGACACTGTTGACTAATCCCGACTTCTATACAACAAGAGTGATGTGGTATGTGAAGAGTTTCTGTTGTAAAGTAAGTTACTGTTCTCATGGTAATGGGCTATTCAGTCACAACTTATTAAAAATAAGATAGACAGAAAATAATAATGTATATCATACAGACTTTCTGTGTCTTGAATAGAGGAAATATTTCTTCCTCCTGTGTAGTGTATACACAAGAAGATAAAACAGGTTTACATGTAGTTCTGGATTGGTTGTATCAGTTTCATTTTTTGATACAGAGTTCAGAGATCAGGATTCCATTTGCTAGCACACTTTAAACAAAACGAAACTAAATTATGTTCCTTTCAGTCTTAACAGGACCTAGAACCTTTGGGTCGATGCACTCTCATGAACTTGCACAAGATCTTGGTCATGTTATTTTTCTTGTAGACTTAATTCTCTGTTAACTTTTCATGGCTTCAGCTGCTGTTCACTTCTGTCACTATGTGCATTTCTCTTCCTCTCTGTTCACAGGCAGTCTACAAAATTCATTGCTTTAAATATTTGTTAGATGTAGAACACAGCAGCGGTCTGTTTGATGGAATTGATGGGAGAACTACCACAGATGTCCAGCACTTGACTGGTTTTGTATTGTTCTTTAAACACTGGAAAACAAATTAATTGCTGTCATTTCTCAAGGAGGAGAAATGCTTTTTTGTAATTTTTTGTAACACAGGTTTATACAAACACTAAACTTGTAAAACAGATGGGTTTAAGCTTGCTGTTAAAACAGAAATTCCTTTTGCTACTAGGTAGGGTTAAAAATAATTCAAATGGAGTGATTGTCTTTCTTTTTGACCTTTAAAAGAAATCAGTGAATAAATTTTATTCCATTGTCTGAAGAAGCTTCCATTACCATATTAAGATAGTGAAATTTATCTCTCTCTTTAAGTAGAACTCTGTGATTACTCAAATAGCTCATGATTGTTTAAATAGGCCTAAGCACTGGGCATAGTGTTCTCATCATGTTCAGGAAAATGTTGTAACAGTACTTGCTTGAGTTTCAGTCCTTTTCTCAGAAATTTTATGAAAATATGAACCAGAAATATCAGAAAAAAATCACTACTGGTCTTTTGTCTTTTGATTCTATTATCTGATAATATTATGATTCTACTGAAAATATTTGGAATACATTTGAAATATGCATTGTGAATCCAGCACATCAAGTATTAACCATTATTGGGAAAAGAATAAAGAACTTTATTATGCCATTGAGTAAGCTGGGCATGATATGCTTACATCTTGAATAGCTCGTGTCATTCTTACTTTTTTATCTCAAGAGGTTTTAGGAGAAATGGGAAAGCAAGGATGATCAGAAAAAAAATGGAACTTCCTTTACAAGGAATGACTGAGTTGAGAACTCTCTTACTTGGATGAGTCACATTTTGGAAAAGTCAAATTTGGAAGGGTATTACAGCAGTCTTCTAAGTTACAGATTGTATGGAAGGTATAAATAAGAAGCAGTCATACACTGTGTCTTCCAGTAGACGAAATAGAGGCTGCCTGTAAACTTTACAGAAGAAAGGCTCAAAACAAGGAGAGGCAGTTCTTTGTGCAAGAGTTAGCAGATTCTGGAACTCCTTGGCAAATCACTTTATGGAAGCTGGACATATGCATAGATTGAAAGGTTGGCTAGGCAGGGTCTCAGAATAAAAATCCATCAAGAGTTACTAAAACCCCAGAAGCACATCTGTCTCAAAAAAACTGAGCTGAAAATAGTTGAAGTTGGGAGAGTATTGGGGTAATTGCCATTTTATGCTTGCCCTGGTGTATTCTTTCTTGGTCATTCTCTTAGATCATCTTGAAGGCAGGGTATTGGGATAGTGGAATCTTTGGTCTGGGCCATCTTTCAGTTCTTGCATTCTTATTTGTGTACCAGGTTTGGTCTCATCCTCATGAATTCTTTACAACCTACCTCAAGTACCAATCCTCTTATCCCATATACAATGTAAGTAAAGGCCAATAAAGTTGACATTTTTCATAAAGAGATGTGTGATCTTCTGAGAGACATGTAAACTAATCATTTACAATATTCAGAAAGTTAGGAAAGGAAGAATGATCATATCCACAGCAAAACTTACAAATATATTTGCAATACAAGTTATTGCTATACTTTATCTCTTTTATTTCTGTACAACAGAAATAAAACTTGGTTAGTAATCATATCTGCTAGCTATGTTTCCCTCCTGCCAAAGGTCTAGACTAGTGGCTTCCTATAAATGGCTTAGCATAATATTTTCTGCTCTGTGGCAGGATACCCCCAACCACACCTATGTAATTAGTTTTGCTAGTCTTCCTTTTTTTTCCAGACTTTGTTGCATTCATATACTCTAAAAAGCATTGCCCTACAAGCTGCTTGAGCTGCTCTGAGTCAATGTCCTTTGAACAAAGGCTTTATGTGTTAGTTGCCAGACTTTTCCCAAATGCACTGATAGAAAAATTACTAGCAGTGTACTTGGAGTAGATACACAGAAATTTTTGTTCTCTTCTCTAGGCCAGCTTTAGCTAATCACATCCATGTAAACTCCATCTAAATTTTGGCACAGTACTGAGAATGTGATAAAACTATGGAATCACTTCTGAGGAACAGAATACAGCAAGTATTAACTATGTTCTGGTGATAGTGCAAATGGTGAATCTCTCAATTGTCTGTGAATGGTAATGTAATCAATGTAATCACAGCTGTCACTCAGGTAGGTAGCTCTACATTTCTGATGCACTAGTAAAAAAATTTCTACTGTGAATCAGGAGCTATCCCAGAGATGGAAAATTAGATATGCCACATAAAAGTTTTTTAAAACACTCCTTGTGTTTCTGCTAGATTTAAACTCTGATTATTTTTATAGATTCACCGTCTCCAGCTTACAAGCTTTGTGTCTTACTATCAGAATTGGGTTTCAAATTTCTCAATTTTGAAATCTACATATGTTTATCCAGATAAAGGGGTTTTGAATGATTTTGTTGAGTAGTCTCAGTGTTGAAGGCGTCCCAAAGCCTAGCTTGAAATGGAATGTTCTGAAGAAGTATGGATTCGTGTAAGATTGGGCTACAGCTGCTAAGCCAGGAGCTGCTTCTGTATGGTGGCTTATGGTGTCTGTACTGCTGTCAGCACAGTCATTCCAATATACTGAGGACTCAGTCAAACTTCTACGGTGGTGTTGTTAAATGCAGAAACACAGAACTTGATGCAGAGTGTAAAAATGGAAAGAAGCAAGATAGATCTTTGAGTAGCTACCCTAGTGGAAGCCTGTTGATGCTGCTATGATTGCTGTGTGGATATCCCTCAAAATTATGTTTATAATAGGGTAGGCCTGTTTGTATAACCTAGTTGAGGATAGCTTGAGCTATTACTCGATCTCTGGTAATCTTAAAGCTGTGGAGAGAGAACTCTGTTGGAACTTATGTTCACCGAGGATCACAAAATAAAATACAGCGTGGAGGGAGAAATGAGTTAGGGCAGCCTGTACATGTCAGATACAGAATAGGAAAAAGGAAGATGTGATTTCTAATGATAGAGAAGTCAAGACAGAACAGAGACTGAAGTGACATTGCTAGTCCAAGGCCTGCAAGGGGCAGCATTTGGAATCAGAAGTGCCTGGCTGTTTCTACATTGCTAGATTTCTAGAGTTGATACTGCATAAACTCTTTACACTATTTTAGTTGACAATGTTCATTTATCTTCATGATGTTTTTAAGCTGATACTTTCTTACTTTGTAGTCATGTGTGGTTTACAGAAACATTCTGATTAGAAGAAGAATGCAGGGAAAGGAAGTATTCTGACTTTTCCAGAGTTTCAAATGATATTAACAATACGTCAGTGGACAGCAACGAGTTATTTGTATGCTACCTAATTTTAATCTGCTTAGTAATGTTTCCATAGGAGCAAAGATTGCTCTGTGCTAAGTGTCATGTCTGAACCATTCAGCAGTACTGATGCTGTTTGGTTCTTTTTTTTTTTTTTTTTAAAAAATGCTAGCAGGACACTGACATTGTTCTTTTAAGTTTCTGTAGATGTCTGTCTTGGATACTTAACTAGATTGTGATCTAACAGTTTGTAGCACAACTTACTCTGTACCTTCCATTACTTCATTGTCTTCTAATTGCTGTAAGAACAAATTTATGTATGAGGATCATGGCTTACATTGGGAAAGGAAGCTTTTAGTCTGTGTGGCTGTAGAACAAACCCTGAAGAGTGCCCCAAATGTACATATATGCAGGTAGTCCTAGAAAGCAGAAGATAGCAAAAAAGCCTGAATGTATTATTTCCTCAAAATCTTTAACAAGATTTTAAAGCTAGTCCTGTGATTTTTGGTACGTTGACTTTTTGTCAGTTGACTTTTTGTCAGTGAAGTAGTGTATCATGGCCTAGGGTGTGTCTCAAGCTAAGAACTATCTCAGCACCTTCATCTTGCCTTTAGAACCACTTTTATTTGAGTTTATCCGTGCAGTCCTCTATTTTCATGTAATTCTTCTCTCTTTTGCTATAGCTGTGCTATATGTTTGCATGATACATCAACATAGTGTTGAAGAAAAACCTCTCAATGTATTTTTCAACATAGCTGAAATTTTTTTTAAACACTCTAGTGATAGAATTTGCAAAAATGGAGTTTATTTTTATGTTCTGACTGCATTTGCAGTTTAGAAAGAGTAGTATGGAAATGTTTCATATACAGTGTAATTTAAAATATTTCTCTTCATACAAATCAGTAGAATTGGAACTTAGACGAATAGTAGTTTTTCTAACTGTACCTCAGAATTTCATTTATTTGTTGAAGCTAAGTATCAGAGGAGAGTCTAATAGAGCCAGACTTTAGTTTTCTGTGGCAGTTTTAAAGACATGGAAGAACTAATAATAGAAAAAGATATCTCTGAGTGATGTGTAACATGTGTTTTATTCTTTTCCTTTCTTGGTTTAAATAGCTCTTTTTGGTTTGAGGTTTTTGAGGAAGAAACAAAATAAGACGTGTACTTTATTTTAAGCCAGAATGCTGTTGTGGTCTGCTGCTTTCTGTAAGGCTAAGGATATGCTGTAATAAAGCTTTTAGAAAGACAAAAAGTATTGTATTATAAAGAGTATTGCTGTTTGAACCTGTGCAAATGTAATGAACAATCAAATGATTTTAAGAGTGGTGAACTGTTGAAGATTCACAGCACAAAGCTTCCTATAAAAACAGGCAAAAAGTTGGTATTTATTCTGTAACTATTTTTCTGCATGGTTCTCTATTGTCTGCAATTGCAAAATAACTACTTTTTCATCACAGCCAACCAAGCATATGCATGCAAAAGAATATGGTGAAACGACAAACTACTCAATGTGCTGTATTTTTATTTTTTTTTATTATTTTCCATGATTTTGAAATAGGAGTTGGAATTGTCAGACACCTTGAGGTTTTTGATCCCTTTAAGGAAATCTGAGATTTCAGGATGAATCAGCAGTAGTTCAGTTTATAGTTCTAGGTGTTAGAACTAGATTAACTTTTTAATATATGAGCTTTATTTTTTGTCTGGTCTTTTAACACTTGTTCAAATGTGAGACATATATGTCAGGGTGCATAGATAAATCAGGTTTCAGTGTGTGAAGAATAAAAAGTGAAAAAAAAATTCTAATGAACCTGTTATGTTTATTATTGAGCAAGGCTGTATGAAAAAGCAGAGTCCTTATTTGAATGGATTATTGTTGAAACCTGCAGTAATAAAAGTATGTGTCAAAAAATATAATTGTTTTAAACCAAGTGAAAAAGAAAACCTTCCTCTCAGAAAGAATATAGTTGGAAATAATCCCTAAAAATGAATTATTTATAATTTGTAGTAGTTAGATCTATTTCCTCTAAGTCAGGACAGAAACAGTTCTTAGGCATTTTTTTTTTTTCTTCACAACTTTTTCAAGCAGGTTTACTGGCAAATCCTGTAGTATTACATGTATGTATATATATGGAGTACATGTTCAGCTTTATGTCCAGTCATACCTATTTGTTGGCTCTGTCTAGCCTGGATTTTCTTGTATACATGTACTTTTTACATTTATATTCCAGCAATGTTGGTAGGTTTTTCCTCATCAGTTTACTGTGATACTATTTTCTGTTTCCTGAACTTTTTTTTCATTACTAAATAATCCTTCAAAAGCCTCAGTTATTTCTGTCAACATCTATCTCTAATATTACTCAGGCATATTGGTAGCTTTCAGGTAAATTTAGAATAGCTTTATGTACTTAAAAGTAAGTAGCTTGTTCTTCATACTGATTTTGAACAGTTTGCCTTTCTAATAAGAGTTTTCATGCCTTATTCATTTATCATATTTGCTGTGCATTATCCTTGTTGATTAGTTAAATTCTTTAAAATTTATCCAATGCTGGTATCCACATATGCTTCCAATTCTGTTACAGATGTATTTCTATCTAAATTTGATGCAGGTAATCTTTCTAGCACAGTGGAGATTTCCAGTAACATACAGGTAGTAATGACAGTGCTTTATGGAGACTTTGGTGGGCTATTTCACATGGTCAGACCAGTAAAAAGGCCAGCATTATCCTGGAATATATAAATACACATTAACATGTAAGAAGAAATTAATTTTGCCTTTTATCTGCTACTGTTAATACTGTTACTAGAACAATTTTTTGCATTGTAATACACATACTTCAGAAAATTTAAAAAGCCATAGAGCTCAGATGAAGCTGTCAGAAAGGCCACAATGTAGTGGGGCACTGCTGACAAAGTTCAATTTGATTTAAGCATAAGTAATGGGTTTCATCTGGGACAGAGGGACACAACTTTGCTGGTAAAGGCCTAATAAGATCCCTTGGATGGACTCTGATTATTATTTTTTTTTTTAAGACTGAAGAGAAATTAAGAAGTGCTAAAAGCATTGGAAGAAAAATCAATTAAATACTAAGATGCCATCTTTACCTCTGAAGTTCCCTAAGCCATGGAGCTGGGGACTTCTATCAGAATTATAGAATCATAGAATGTTTTGAATAGGAAGGGACCTTTAAAGGTCATCTAGTCCAAGTCCCTGGAATAAGTAGAGGCATCTTTCACTAGATCAGGTTGCTCAGAGCCCATTCAACCTGACCTGGAAGGGTTTCCAGGGATGGGACATCTACAACATCTTTGGAAAACCTGTTTTTCACCACACTCATTGTAAAAATTTTTTTTTTCCTTATATCTAGTCTAAATCTACCCCCTGTCACAACAGGTCCTGCTAAAAGGACTGTTTCCATCTTTCCTAAAAGCCCCCCCTTAATACTGAAAGGCTGCAATATCTCCCTGGATCCTTCTCTTCTCCCCACTGAACAATCCAAACTGTCTCAGACTTTATTTATGGCATAGTTGTTCCAGCCCTCAGGTAATTCTTTTGGTTATCCTCTGGACCTGCTTCAACAGGTCCATGTCCTTCTTTTTCAGAGAGCTCCAGAGCTGTACACAGTACTCCTGGTGAGGTCTTACCAGAGCAGAGTAGTGGGGGAGAATTGCCAAAACCAGCTGACCATCCTTCTTTTCATGCAGCCTAGGATGTGACTGGATTTCTGGGCTGTGAGTGCACATTGTCCAGCTTTTCATCCACCAGTACCCCGAAGTTCTTCTCTGTCCCTTCATTGCCCAGCCTGTATTGATACTGGGGATTGTCCTGGCCCCGGTGCAGGACCTTGCACTTGGCCTTGTTGAACCTCCTGAGGCTCACTTGGGCCCACTTCTAAAGCTTACCCAGGTCCCTCTGGGTAGCATCCCATCCAGGTGTGTGTGTGACATACCCTTCAGGTGTGTCAACTGCACCACTCAGCTTATCTCCATAGGATTTCCAGGTGTGCTACAGTGTCCCCAGCATTCCCAAAGCAATGCCCTCTCTAGTACCCTGTCCCTCTAATCATGGTGTGTCAATCCACATCTTGTCACAGGCAAGCCTGGTATCCACCTCCCTTGAAGAGGAAGTGGGATAATAGGTATCAGTAAGAAGGAGTATCAGTCTGTGCTCTCATCCATGCAAGCCACTCACAAATGACTACTGTGGAAGGAAAGGCAGATGAATTGGTTAACCTACAGGTGCTCTCATGTTATGTGAGATTGAATAGCTTTTAAGGAACAGCTTTCTATTCTCTGTAGCTTCTGGAGTAAATAATTTACCTTTTTATGCTACGGGTGGGTGAAGGTAGGATTGAATCATTGTAATGCTTCCTAGCCTTCAAACCTGTTAATTTGTATGTATCTCTTCCTGTCTCCCTTCTTGTGAGATTAGTTGTTGTCATGGGCCAAATCTGTTCAAGAAACGTTTTTAAACAATTTGATGGACTTGTAAACCAGTTTAATAATACAGATAATGGAATTTCAGTGTGCAGGAGTATGAGCCCTTTCATTTCTTATTTCACTGGTATAGATGTATATTTTAACATTGGGCATGCTCATATCCTGCTGCAAGAAAGACTAGAAATTTTTCCTTTTTAAGTGCCGTTATAGGTCACACTAACAGTTCTTGTTTGATTCATGGCATTGCAGGAGGTTATTGCTGTTCCACTTCTTGACCAGAATGACATCTTGAACTGATGTCTGTCTCTGCAGTTTCCTTCTGGCTGATGTGTCTGTTAGAGTTGTCAGTGACAGCTGTATAACCTTCATATATTTTCCACCTATCTGATGTGGCTCTTTAGCAGCTCTGCAGCTGCAACAAGAAGTCCCACATGTCTTCCCCATCTGCCTCATCAAACTGCTTCTGATCTATTCAGGTTGAGAATTGTGAACAGTCTTGCCTCATCCCTCTTCCCACATTCAGCTTCCCCAGCCCGGTCACATATCAGGGAAATAAATACCCGCTTTTATCAGGAGCTATATGATCTCTTCCAACTTGGGCAAGGATTTCCTTGGCTGTCTCAAGATGATCAGGCTGCCATCTCATCTTGAGGTATTTTGCAACCTGTGTATCTGTATTCTTGCATTCAAATTTTGTGTGGTAGCCTTCTTACCCTTGATGTCAATGGATCAAAAGGAATATACATTTACATCTTGCAAACAGCTTTTTTGCTTAACTCTTATGACTGTTTTATCATTTTCAGTGGAAGGTTGAGATAATTATTGGTTTGGGAACTTATCCTTTTGTTGGCTTTTGCTCCTGAAGTATCTACTAAGATCCTGCTGACAACTGCTGACCCATCTTCAACTTTGTCTTTTTTTTTTGTTTTGTTTTGTTTCTTTTGTTTTTGTTTTGTTTATTTCTCTCTTTTTTTTTTAAGGCGATTAAATTTATCTAATATCATGGGTAATCTGGATGATTTGTCATTTCAGGGGTTTCTTGGCTTGAATCTACAGTCTGGCAAGTATTGACTCTAGTATTCTGCATTTTGTAGCCCAGGATCTGTAGGTTAAATATATTCATGGACATTCAAAATTAAGTTAGAGGAAGTGGTGTCAAAATCAAAAAAGACAGGTTGGTTTGTTTAAATTGTTTAGAGAAGCAAGCAATGGAATCAAGCAGGTAAAGGAAGTCATTGCACACTGAAAACTCAAGAGGGTTTTTTTCTGTTAAATGAAGGCATAAGAGTGTATGAATGCTCCTCACAGGAAATTAATTATTGCCTACAAAATATGAATACTTAATGAAGATATAATTAGAGTGCATTAATACTTGGGTATGTTTGTGGTGAAACAGTTTATCAGGAAATAAAATCATGTTTTTCTTAGTTTTATGATCTAATTCAAGTTTCATTATCTTCATAACGAAAACACTCGCTAGCCAGTTTATGGTGGTAGGAAGGATACCGTGATCTTTGTTTTTCAGGAATATAACAGGAACAACAAACAATTCATATTAATTATCTTCTATCACAGTTCCTTGTGAAACTGAATTGAAGGTAAGGAGTAACTTCAGATTCATACCTGAATGAGAGTAAGCAGATTCAGGCCATAAGAGCAAATTTTCAGTTCTGCTGAAATCAGTGACAATATTTTACTTGAGTTTATTTGACCTGGCTTTATTCTTAAACATCCATTTTATCTAAGGATGTGTGACTTGATTTGTTTTTTTTTTGTTTGATGGTTTGGGGTTTTTTTTGATTAGTATAGGATATTAAAAATCATTAAAGACTGCATATTACTCAGACTTCTTTGTGTTCAGTTCTAACCTACATTTTCAAGAATTTGAGCAAGTTTAGGTTTTCTCACTAAACAAGCCTGAGCCCTGTCTGCTTTCTTTGAGGACTAATTTTGCATTAAATTCAATAGGATTAGGCTCAATCTCTGTATTAAATGCAGAAATAAGGAGGTTGCTTCCTAAAATATGTAAAACACAGGAAATAGTCAAAATCTTCCTTTCTCTCTGTATCTGTGTCATCTTAAAGCTTTGCGACATGCAAGACCTGGTTATGTTCCATCACATTTTACATAAAAGTACTGATTCGAACAGCGAATAGACAATCAGTGGGAGCTTTATGTTCATATAAGATGGCAGAGTTGGGACCACCTTGATGAGATCCATGCATATGAACATTTGAGTTCAAAATTAGAGCTTAATCCCACAAGCTGCTCCACACTCACAAATCACAGGAATTCCATGTGGTCACAGCGGTCTACAGGCATGGAGAGTTTACTGGATTTGTTCCAAATTTTAAGCTTTGTTATTTTGTCCATGGATTTGGCTTAGACAGACCTTAACTCTTTTAGAACTGAAAGGTATGTATCTCATGATCAGACTCCTATGTGATAAGTCCTTAAATTATTTTTAACACAAATGTCTGGTGGCCTGAAGTTAGTAACTACTTGGGTGAAAAATTAAAGCGTAAAGATGGTATCTTTTCATATCTGTTTTCACTCACCATTCAAAACAACAGATTTTTTTTTTTCTGAAACACACTGTGACAAAATCAGTATAAATCCATGAAAATCAAAAGCATTGTAAGAGTGTTCTCATATCACTAGACATAGCATAGGATTGTCTATCCAAGTTATGTGCAAAATAGAACCATGTAATGAATTAACTACAGGATGAGCACTGCTATTATTACTAGCTATGCTGCAGAAAACACTTAAAATAGCATTTTCAGCTCCTGATACTCTCAAAAAACTCATTGAACTGCTGTATTTGGAGACATTATTTAGCTTTCTGCAAAACTGTTTTTCATTTTAATTTGTTGTAATATAGTCTTAAGATAGATATATTCATTGGAAGATAGATAATGAGAAGGAAACTCTAATGGCGTTTCATACGATTTTTTTTTATATGTATAATTGTTGGTGTAATAATTGACAGTTACAGTTTTTAATTAGAATCAAAGCTTAAGTAGTAGGAGTTACAATGAATACTGTTTAGTTGATCCACATGAGACTAAAATGGTTCCAGTTACATTCAAAAAGTAGAAGTGTTTTGAATTGGTAGCAGTCATGCTCCTTTAACTTTGTAGCAGCATGGTAGACTGCTTTATGGAGCTGGTGATTACAAAGATCCACTTTAACCATTTTTTTCTTGCTGGCAGGTGTCCCACTGGCCCGAGGCCAGCGGCTGTGAGTGCACTGCAGCTTGTGGTTTACACCAGAGTGTAGAAAATGCCGACACCAGCTGGCTGCACATAATTAAGCTGATTGTGGTCTGACAAGTCAAACTATGATATAGATATGTGATGAATATACAAAATATCTTACAAATTTGGTTCTGTGACATATTTTATCTGCTTTCTTTCTCCTTAACAGATACGATATCTGCACTTATAAAAACAAGCCTTGTGGAACACTGGGTAAGGTTGTAAAGAGACATTTTGACTTCTGTTTGCTGTTTCTTTGCTTTACACTCAGCTACTTAAGTTTATGCTTTTAAACTTTGCAGTTTTATAAACATGAACAATGAAAGGTAACCTAGGTGGGTTTCAGCTTTGGTACATTGCTGGGAGTTTAAATTGAGTTTCTGTTGTATATTTCTTCTCTGGCAGCTGCAGTTCCCATAAAATCTAGCAGATGACTCAAACTTCTTACAGAAATAACTTGCTGTTTATTTCCATTTAACCTGTGTCCAGGGTCTAGATTAAAGAATATAAGTAAAAGACATCAGGAAAGTTAAAAACCAAACCAAAGAAGCCTTACGAAAGAAACAGACTTTGAGGTTTACACTGTTGCTTTGTTGCACATAGGTAATACAGCTTCAGATTCTTTCTCTCACAGACTTACAGAAAAATACAATGATATAAATTACAGTAACATTGAAACTCCTTAAAACAATGCTTTGTCAATGGAGAAACTCACAGAGCAACCATAGGTGCAGAATGGAGAACTACTGTTCTATACATACCCAAATGTGTCACCAAATGTTATTTACTGTATATAGTTACTATCTTTAATAGTGCTTTACTTTATGAAGAAAGCATTATTCAAAGACTAATGTAACATCTAGAAATGTTTTTAATCTGCATCCTTTCATAAGCCTTTTTCTCAGAAGTAATGAAAGATACAATTCCAATTTGGATGGTTCGGATTATATCCTTTTTTCAATCAGAGTTCATAATTGTATCGGCTTTGTCTTTCCCTCTATCACTGTATTCTTTGACAGATTTAAGTCATGTTAATTCTTCTATGTCCTGCTTAAGTCAGTGTAACACTTCTGGCAAAGGAATGTAGTTCACATGGGGAAAGGTACCAGAATTTTGCCTGCTATAAATATAAACAATATCCATAGCATGTTTTATTAAAAGGCAAGTGATGCTCATTAATTTCTAAATGTAACTGTTTTTCTTTGACATGTGTGTGGAAAAGACAGAACTGGAGAGACTGCTTATATTGATGTCATAGAATTGTCTTTGCAAGTGTTAAAAGAAGAAAGTTTGAAAGAGCATACATTTATACACAAACTATTTGATATTTTTATGGGATATTTGGCAAAAAGGCAAATTCTGCTTCACTTGAATCCAGTATAACAGCAGATAGACTTTTGAAAACGTTTTCTTAAACATACATTTTATTTTTATCTTTTTAAAATAAAAATTACGTATGATATCAGTTCCAAATCAATGTTATGAAACATTTGGCAACACAATCATGAGAATTTATTTGAATTATAGACATTGAATGGGAAAAGAGATGAGGTCCTGTGGCCTTCTTCTGGAAGGCATTTAATGTTCCTATGTCCCACTGATTTCCAATAACTAAAGTTAATCATATATTTAAGGAGCCTGTGAGCAAAAGTCTCAGAGAGGTCTCAAAAGGTCAAAAGAAAGCTGAGCCATTGGTATTCTTGGAAGAAACAGAAGTAAAGGATTTTGTGTGACATAGACATCTCTTTCTTCCAGTTCCCTAAACCAGGGAATTTTTCATGTAACTTCTTAGTAAAATTAGACTTCAGATGTCTTCGTAGCACGTATGTGGCTGTAGGGAAGGACAACTGCTTTTTTAAGTATGAGCTGTAGACTGAGTTCTTGACTTGATCTATGTCAATTTCTGCAAGTGCAGTATGAAATTATATTAATCTGGTCCTGTAAGTCACTGAAGAAAGGTGCTTAGTTATAAGATCTGAAGATAGAGATGACTTTATGGCTCAGATGTGGTGGACTTGGAAGGGGAACATGTGGCATATAAGTATTGCCATTTTGTTATCAGGATGTCCAACTCAACTAGGATAACATAAGTGGGATTACTGCATTTTCTACAGGTTGCACACTGCAAAAGATATACAGATTTTTCTCCATGCCTAATTATTTCTTCTTTTCCTCAGTAGGTCTGTCTACACTGATTTGTTTATAACAGTAGTACTGTTTTGATTCAAAGTCTAAGACATGCTTTGTCACCTTTTGCCTATGTCAGTTTGGTGGTTAGAGTAGTTTTGGTGTGTGCAAACTAGGTTTAATTTGGAGAAAACGAAATTGGAACACATACTTCCCAAATGCTCCATATATGCTTACATAGCCCACTACATAGGCTGTAGTCTCATGATACCCTGTAATATTTTCTCTTTTGGGAAGCATTGACTCACATGCATAGCGAGTACGTTTCACTTATGGAATTAAACTAGCTCAAAGTAAAGCATCTAACCCACATATAAAAATATGTAAAGAGCCTCAGTATCAGTGCTTCGTTCTGCTGACCCACTTCTATGGTTCCAAATTCCTTGCTACTGAGGACACATCCAGGAAGCACTTGTCTTACTACTTGCTCAGTCTTAGTCCAAACAGTAATTTGAAGTTCCTGTGTATACAAAGAGTATGATTTCTGTCTTTCCTGCTCCCTGTCCCATCCCCCCCATCTCCTAACCAAGATTAGACATTCTACAGTCACTTTTTTGTTATAGTTTAGTTAACTGAGCAGATATTTTCATTACAGGAAGGATTACTGCTTCTTTCAGATAAGAAACTCAGGGGAATGAAACATTAAATAAATCCGATGTTTAGACCTTTTCTAGTGGCATTAAATTATGACTGTAGTATGTTGTGTGCTAATCTGTTGCTGAAGAATGTGTAACATACAGAAGAGCAATATCCTGTAAATGCCAGTGGCTTTCTCTCTCTAAAGGTTTTTTAAAGTGCTTGTAATACAATAAGATCTTAATTCCAGAAGATGATGGGTGATAAATGGAAAAGGCTTCCACGGTTAAATGAATGCTTGTTATTAACGTGTCTTCTCTCTCTTCATTGATGCATTCAGTTTTGGGGTGGGGTTTTTTTTGATTTTTTTAATGTACCATGTGGGGCTTTTCATAGCTAAAAAAAGTTGGTTGTATGTTTTTATGAACCCACTAAACTTAAACAGATTTCTTTAAAAAAATAATGTGGGTACATTTTGCTTTCTTCAGTCTCAAGAATGTTGAAATAGAAATACTTTCTTGAATTCCCTCTTCTGGCTCAAGTTACTAGGTGGTCCCAAGTTACCAGAAGTAAAATTTATAAATCTAACCCCTAGTCTAGACATTTTCCAGTACTGACTGCAGTTCAAAAAATATTAATGTCTAGCCGGCAAAGTGAAATTCCCCCCAGTGATTTTGCAAATGACTAGAAAGTTAACCTTTTGCCAACTGCTCCTTCTGTGCGTAGAGGTTATTAAAAAGAATCCAGGCATTTATAACTAGGACTTTTAAGACTGAAACACCTTGGCATGACCCTTTGTGTCTCCTTCTGTTTATTCAGGCTTGGCCTCTGTGGCTGGAATGTGTGAGCCTGAAAGGAGCTGCAGCATTAATGAAGACATTGGCCTAGGTTCAGCTTTTACCATTGCACATGAGATTGGTCACAAGTGAGTGAGTTTAAAAAAATATTATGATTTAATGTATCACCTTTTTAGTTTAATAAT
>JANHFX010011848.1:29018-40250 GCA_027560015.1 Chloroceryle amazona | reverse complement strand
GGGCCGAACAAGTCACATAAGATGACATATAATGATCCTTCTCTCTTTTACCCCCCCCCGCCCCCCGTTTGTGTTAAAGGAATATCATTTTATATCTGCCTTTGCAATATTGCAGGTATAAAAGCATGCAACTTCTATTAAAAAGTATTAATTGGAACATCAATTTTAATTCTGATTTGTGCATGTAAAATGAAATGTCATAAACATAGCTAGAAAAACAATTCTAGTTTCCATGACATTTGTATTTACAGTATGAAAAAGGCTTGTCTAAATATCTGTGAAATATTACTTGAAGTTTAGAATTTACAGTACTAAAATTTGTCTAACATTAAAGCATTCTAATCAAGGAATGCAATTACACTTCACAGATCTTAACAAAAGTGTAGGAAGAATAAATCAGGGTGAAGAGGAAGGTTATCGTAACCTTCAGTGCATCATGAATTTTCAAAGAAAATCTGAGCTCAGAATTTTGCTTCCTGATTAGAGCAAATACTTCCCACTTTGATGTGCAGTGTAGAGACCTGACATATTCATACGCTGGCTTTGTGTAGCACAGAAACCTTGATAACATGAAAGCTTTGGCAATGTAAAGTAGGAGGGGAAATTTGTGCTCTACTTTTTCTAATACTCCCAATGAAGTCTGTTATTTCCCCATAAGAAAGTTCAAGTTTCTGAATAGGCTGCATTTCTTTTTAGCAAATTAGAAGGTGCTGTGCTTTTAAGAGCTTCATGCATTATTCAATTCTAAATTATGCTAACATATAAAATTGTATTTGATGGATGTTTAATCATCGTCCATAACTTAGAGAAGAATGATGCTTAGGAATTAAATGGGGAAACATTTCTGATAAAAGTATGCTAAAATTATGTTTAATTCCATGGCAGGTATGCTGTTATAGACTTATCATTATTCAGTTAATTTCCAGGTTTTCAGGGAAATAACATATCACTGAAGTCAAAGTTTTAAATTGCATTTCTTCAAAATAAAGGATTAGGGATGCTCCAAAACATATAATGATATCCAAATGCAGGAAATAATCACTTAAAGCTAAAATCCACATTAAGACATGGAAATAGAAAGTGATGTAACTAATTAACCTTGATTCCTTCCTTGAGTGGAACAACGCAATATCAGGTAGTTTCAATAAATTATATAAATGATTGCGATCCTAAATTAAAATAAACAGAATTTTCAAGTCTATTTTTTTTTCTTTTATTTCTAATGTAAATTAAGGGTGAGTTGAGATTTGCATACAGTTAGGAAGGTATAACCAATAGTTTTATATACCATTTAGTAGAAATATTCCATCTTCTCACTGTAGTAGTGATTTACAATTAGAAATTGTTAAAATGTTCTTCACTGGTGCACTTTATGACTTTTCCTTGCCTTTTACTTCATTGTCCTTAATAAATGTTGTGAGAGAAGTATGTCTAACATGGTAAGGCACTGGAGGAAGTTCTAGCAGTGTACCTGGGTCAAGATACTTAGCTTGAAAATCATCCATTTCCATTGTAGTGTGTATGTTTATTTTGTCTCTTCTAGTGCAAATAATTAGTATGATAAAGCTTCTTAAGGTTAAAGTTTCTTTTCTTTGTTAGAAAGGTTTATTTTTGCTAAAGTTACATGTAGTTAGGCTGCTGTAAACCATCCTCAGATAATGGACAAGAAGATCAAGTGCTTCATTTTACAGTATTTCTCTTGTGTTCCTGCTTGTGTTCCTTGTTGCCTCAGCTGACTCAAGATTCTCAGTCTGTTAAGCTTCTTCCTTATGGCTGTTAAAGAAGTGGCAGAGCAAAGTAAGAGCCACTGCTTTAAAAGAATTAGATGAAACTCATATAACTCATGAATCAGCAAGTGACTAAAAATGAACATACCTTATTGTATTTAGAGAAAGGAATCATTAGTATTCTCTGCAGTTCTGGGTGCTCCAAACCCTAAGAAACCTAGGAAATGGTTTGATATGCAGATTATTAGTACTATAGTTGGAAAGTGGAGATAGTTGACTGTTGATGAGAAAAAGCAGTTCACTTGAGTAGCACATTTCAGACAACTTCACTGCTATAGAAGTACATGGTATACAAAGTAAACTTCAGTGAACATTACCGAGGAGCATTCAGTTTGGTCTGGATCTGTCTTCTCTGAATTGTCAGTATTTGGATAATAAATCAGGACAGGAAAATCCTGGCTGTCATTTCAGATACATCAGCAATAAATGTTTTGGTAACCATAACTATCATAGTTTAGAACCACCCAAAAAATCAGTAACCTCATCTTAAATACAAATGAAATTGTAGGGGCCGTCAGTACTGTTCCCTCACAAGATAAAACAAGGGTAGATGAGAAGTTTACATTCCTATCTTTCCCTCTGCTTATATTCCAGGGTCTCTGGCTATCTATTGCTGTTTTATTCAGTGCAGCTGAGACGAGTTATCTCTCCTGTGATTTTTGAGGTCAGATCTTAAGCTGGTTGTGTATAACAAATAATGCCCTCGGATAATATTTTCAGATATGAGGAAAACCAGATTGCCAATGAAAAAAGAATCTGTCCAATACAGATGTTAGTAAATTAAACAGGCACATAGCACTAGTCAGATGTGCTGCTGCCTTAGTCTGTTTTAAGTATACAAACTATAGAGATACTGCAGGAGAGTTTCACTTATTTTTTTAAAGGTTCTTAGTGTTGCTGCTTTGCACAGCTCTTAAATGCAACGTAGGTGATCATTTGGGAAAAGAGCAGCCATAATGCTTGAAGAAGCAGCTGCTGGGTTAAATGACTTTTGTTGACATGGTAGGTGGAAAGAAACTTCATAGAATAACCCCTGTGTCACCTGAGAAGACTTTTCACTCTCTCTTCACTCATCTGGCTGTTCTTTTAAAGACAGAATTATACTGGTAGTTTTAAACAGGCTTTTATAGCCAGTGAAAGAAATATAGTTTGCATCTGTTTAGTGAGTTTGAAAAAGGTAAGTAAATTAGAACAGTGGCTCCAGAAAGAATGTTTTAGGTTCCTTCCTTTCTTAGCTGCCTTCCTACCCCAATCTAACTGCAAACATGCTTTTGTAAAAGGTGTAGCTTTAATGTAATGATGGCCAAATAGAACTGACATGTTCTGATGGAACTGTTACTTTGAATAGAAGTGTGTTTTCATCTGTGATACTGGCCATTGGAGTGTAAATTACTGGTCTGGAATGGCATACTGCCACTGACATCTTTGGAAATAGATGACAGTAATTGCAAAACTCCTTTCCAACCATCAGAAAAAAAATCACCTATACCTAATGATCAGTTTACTACTAAATTCTGAAGTAGGTGCAATCAGAAGAGCCTTCTTGGAGGGAAATAGGTAATTTAAGTAAATGAAAATTTATAAAAAGTGAGAATACCATCAGCTCAAAAGGCATTGAGTTCCTGTATGCATCAGAAATCGCAGTTTCCATTCACAGACATGCTTTTTATGAGCCATACCACTGTCACTATCAGCATCATCTTTTCATGGGAAGAGGTGGTGGAAGAAAGCAAGCTATTAAATTATAAAGTTTGTTCTTTTTTTTTTTTTTTAATAGGCCAAAAAGGTCAAAATTTCATTTTCCTGAGGGTTAAAGTTGGTTATCTCTTTTACAAATGGGATACACTAACTAGGGACAGGTCGGATATCAGATACAGACATCACGATCCTGTTCTATTCTTACCTACCCAAATGCCCATTTTATAAAGAGTCATTCATAGAGACGATTAAAACTAAGGTTTTATTTTGTAAGAGATGGTACTTAGAATCACAGAGTGTTTTGCATTGGAAGGGACCTTAAAGATCCCTAGTTCCGATGTCCCTGACATGGGCAGGGACATCTTCCACTAGACCAGGCTATTCAAAGCCCCATCAAACCTGGCCTTGAACACTTCCAGGGATAGGGCATCCACAACTTCTGTGGGCAGCCTGTTCCAGTGTCTCACTGCCCTCACAAGTGAAGAACTTTTCCCTTACATCTAACCTAATTCTCCTTTTTTCCCATTTAAAACCATGGCCTCTTATACAGAGGCAATTAAAAAAGAAGTGTTTCTATTGGAAGTACTTCTATCTGAAGTACTCCTAATTCTAGGAGATCATAGCAGTTGGCAACTAGGTCAGTAAAGCACATTTTTCATTTCAAAATTCTGGTTCAGTTTGTTACATTGGACATCGAAGTTCTTTGATCCCCAAATGTATATTGATATTGAAGACTGATCCTAATAATAGTCTGAAAGTTTCATTATAATACATATATTACTCATCTGAGTTTTTTTTAAAGCTTTATTTTTTATACATGAGGGATATTTGATGATGATGAAGTCGTTCTCCAGCCTGTAGGAAACATCCATGAGTCACTGATGTTTGGTTTTCTTATTTCCATGTGATTCATAGGGTTTGGGAGGAATGGTTAACAATACCTTGTGCTTGTATGCTGTTATGATCAGCTGAAGAAGTGTTACAGTACCCAGCTCAGAGTAACATGGAAGTCTTCTGGTTTTATACCACATTCTGGAGCAATATGTTTAGATTAATATAACACCACAATTGCCATTTTCAGTAAAGAAAATGGCATGAACTAGTATGAAGTGATACTGTCAGTAGATAAGTGGCCAGCCTCTAATCTAATCCCATGTGTATCTTCTGGCAGTCAGTCCTAAAATTTAGAAACAGGGTTTCTCAACACATATGTGTTCATTAATAATGAATAACAAGCAGGATTCAGTCATTTTAGCATTTGTAATACAGAAGGCTGCAAAGACCGACCTCTTTGATACACCAAGAAGTGACAGATTTACAAGTCTGAGTACACAGAAGCTAAATTTTGGCATTACCTTAACAACTCTGTTCAGAAAGGCTCCTATGTGTCTTTCTGACTTCATAAACCTTGTGCCCTGTAAGGGAAGAAGGAATGAATTTGACCAATAATATTTAATATTTGCTTGTTTAGTAATCCAAGTGTCAGTACTACAATATGTATTCCTTATCCAGGTACAATAGCAAATAAGGACTGAATGCTCTGTATTTATCTTGTCAGAATATTGTTAATTTTTATCTTAAAAGCTTTAGAAATTAAGTAAAATGCTTTCAGTAGCCTGTGGGAGAAAAGGGGAAAAGAAAAATACGTAATTGTACAGTATTCTGAACAGAATTCAGCTGATTCTGATGCTCCAATTAAGAATTTGCTTGAACTAAGTGTGTTATTTTTGGTCCAATGTCATTTTTATAAAGGTGACATTAAGATTCAGGAGATATCTGATGCTCTAGAAAAAAAAAAGTAATGGGCTATTTCTTTCCTCCTCTTTTGGGCAGTTTTGGTATGAATCATGATGGAATTGGAAATTCCTGTGGGACCAAAGGGCACGAAGCAGCAAAACTAATGGCAGCTCATATTACAGCAAACACCAACCCTTTCTCCTGGTCAGCCTGCAGTCGGGATTATATCACCAGTTTTTTAGAGTAAGTAATCTCTCAAGAAAAATGAGTTTTTAAAAAATGGACACCTGTCAGGATGATTAGTAGAGATAAGGTGACCTGTTCTGTTGATTTGCATTTTTAGAAATATAGTAATTCTTCAGATTTTTGTTCTGTAGAGCACTGTTTCTATGTTATGGCAAAAGCTGCTTCTGCTTTGTTGCCCACTTTACGATTCTCATTTGTAATCTGTTTAAAACATTATGAAGTGCTGATTGTATCTCATTACTTCATTAATCTGAGTGTGAGAAATTGAGAAGGGTGGAATTTGGCTATCAATGACAGGAACTGTTTTTTTTAAATACGTGCATACTGTGAGGTAATCTAATAAAAGGAACAGGGTTGTAGTGCTGTTCCTTGTAGATTTCTTTTTTTTTTTTATGCAGTCTTTTGGGTTTTTTTAATCTATTCTTTGTACCATTAGTGGGAATATAAAGATTACAGGAGAGGATGTCATAGGTCTTTAGCACAGTTATAAGGTATTAAGCTATTCTTCTGTGGTGGTTTTCATCCAGAAGGCAGTTTCTACCAGAAATTTTATGTCTATATAAAAAAATATAAACAGTCATAATATGAGTCTCAAAAATGTGCTCATATCATTGTGTACATTGGTATATATGGTGCATTATAAAGCTTTTGTATGTGTTTTACATTAGGGAAGACAAACACAAAGCTGTATTCACTGAGAACAGATTAGCAACAGAAATTTTTTAAATGGTGTAAAATGCGTTTTATGGGAGCAAATGGCAGTTGGTTGGTACATTCAGTGTCATCAATGCAATCATTCCATTGAATGTTGTTCAATAATTCAAACACTTAGTGTATTTTAGGAGATGGACTTAACCATTCAAATTGTCTAACCATGAGAATACTATGAACAAATTGAGCTTCTACTCCTCTTTCAGGGATCTAACTTCAGAATAAGGTGCTGTATTCTGAATCTTACCTGAAGAGACTCATCCAGACTGATAAATTTCCTTAGATTGGTTGAAATGTAGCTTCCCACACAATGTAGAGTATCCCTAAATTGGTCTGAAGAGACATTTGAGCTCCCTGTAGAGGCAGTGGGCAGAGATAGACATTTAGTAGTGGTACAGTTCACGCAAAAAAAAAAAAAAAATCTGGTCTTCAGTTACTGTATCAGGTTAAGGCATTTTGTATCACGCCACTGAACAGTGCACCCACCCAGTTTTATATATTGAAGCATTTAAGGTGAGTGTCTGAACTATAAAGCTGTTGTCCTTGCATATATGTGCTTTTTCACAATGTAAGTTGATTTCCTCAGGATGGATGCATGTGTATTCATTTAACACTATCATTTAGAAAAACAAAGTAGTTTTATTTTATCATTACCAATCATTTATGTTTAATTAAATCTGTTCCTTTAGTAGTCTTTATAATATGTCATGTAGTCTAGTTTTAACTACAGCAAAGAATATGGCTTTTGCATCTCTTCTGAGAGATTATTTCACAGCTTAGTAGTTCTGACTGTAAAATTACAGTTCAGTTATTTCTTGTAGCATTTGCGGGTTTATTTCTTACTGTTCTGCTATTCTGTGTCTTACTTCTATTTGTTACTCTGACATAATTCAACTTCTGGCTGTAGAGAAAGAAATGTGGTAAAATTCTGTGACTTGTGTTATGCTGCAAATGTAACAGAACTGAACATTTGTTCATAATGTTCATGCACAGTTTAAAATTTCATCCTGAACAAATGTTCTTGTTTCTTTACTTCATATGTATGCAGTAATCTTTGAATTTTTTTAATGACAGTTAAAACATGTTTAGCTTGTGCTTTTCTACGTTATGTTTTTTAATTTATTTTATTATTTACCGTTAGCATCTCCATTATTCTTTTCCATTCCCTACATTTGATTCGCTGTTAAGTTTCATTTTTGAGTCTGTGGGATGCCAGTGAAATTGTAATTATATTAGCATAAAGCCAGAATAGTACTCTGGTGAATCTCTTCCCTTAGTCCTCATCTCTTCAGGTTTTTTGAGATACTTCTCTGTTATTGCCAATGTTTGCAACTCTACTTGAATTGCTACCATCTGTGAATTTGATTAAAAAATCATTACTGAATATATGAACTGGTATTTGATCTAGAGTAAAAAAAAAAAAATCTACACATAGTGGTTTCAATCAGAAATTATCTTTTATAATATTTTAGCTCTATTTTTGTAACTGAGAACTTTTTCAAAGACACTTGGATAAACATTATTTTACACATTGCAATTATGAATATATTTTCCAATTGTATAGGATACTGTGTTAAATAACGTACTAAGAGCCAAAGATAACTTCTGCTTCCTCTGGTAATTTTGCAATCTGTTTTTTAAAATGTCAAATTTCTCAAGCGTGATCTGTTCATTATTACTATTCTCCTTCTTTTCTGTGGTTCTAATATGCTATAAAAGAATTGATGCTTTTTTCTTAAAATAGTTGTTTTATTACTTCACAAAGTAGAATAGTCTGTAAAGCTATCATTTTTTTCCTTCAGTTTTTAATTTTCTCCCTAGCTTTTCATGTCATCTCTTCAATGACAACAGGAAACTGTTGAGATAGTTACACAGATACCTGCAGGACAGCTGTCAGAAGCCTTGATCACTTCTTTTTGTCCATTCACAGAGTTCCCTGAGGCATAACAGTTTTCAGAGCAAAGACTTCCCGTTGCAAGTATTCATCAGTGAGCAAGAAGAAAAATAGCAAGGTTCATGTAGTAGCAATTCCCTGGCTGCTTCTATAAGAGCAGAGTAGTCTTCAGTAGCAATTCCCTGGCTGCTTCTATAAGAGCAGAGTAGTCTGCATCCAGACAGAGAAAATGATTCTGCTTTTTTTCTAATACTTCTTCATAACTTAGCAACAGATGAGGAAAAAGCTGATGAAGAGCTTTAGAGGCAAAGCCTCTAAAATGTCATCTGTGTCTCCAGATGTATCTATCTGCTTGCTTTCCATTTTTCCTCAAGAATGGGAAAACAGCTGGGACAGGACCCAGTAGACTGCGAACAAGTAAGACAAGTGGGTTTGATTTTTCAGTGCCCATGTGTGTCTCTAGTTTAGGATTCACTTAGCTATGACTAACAAGAAAGAAAATTCTATCTTTCTATCTTCATAGTGGGATGAAATGCAGATACCCAAGCAGAGAAGTAAGATCCTGAGTCTGTATGCCATACTACAACACATTTTAGACTTGCTGGCTTGGATCTGGATATAGGTTTGAGCAGGGCTGTCATGGCACCAGGACAATGAAGCTGGAGTGATTTTCATTAGAAGCTCATTATGTGCTCACAGTATTATATGGTAATTATATTTATCATTGGGAACAAGTATTTTGAAAAAGAAGTCATCCTGATGACACTCAAAGCAGAGCCTCACCTTCATCCTATTCCTCAAGATTTTCTCAAAACTACATCCAAGATCAAATTGTCTAGACTGAGGCTACTGAGGAATAGCCATTGAGTATCACTTGGAAGGTATCAATTCTGTCACTTGTTAAGAAAGCAATTTATTTTCTGGGATGGCTGGGTGGATGGAAGATGAATATGGCTCAAAGGATGACAGTAAGACAAAGTACAGTTACATACTGCTAATAGATCTATCAAAACTCTCAAGGAGGAAGGCCAGCCAGCACTGGCTCTGAAATGGCCAAAGAAAATAATTTTTTTTTCCTGGGGAAAACATTCATTATAGCACATAATAGCTGTTGTCTTTAAACCTTTCGATGGAGTGAAAGATCGACTGATTATCAACTGAATTGTTCATAAGTGCTTTACAATAGCTTTAAATTTCACTAACAACCTTTTATGGAATGCAGAAATACTCACTGAGAATTGAAGGCTTGGAGAGCAGTGTCAGAGAACAGAGATTCCTGTCAGAGGAGTAGAAACCTGTAATACCGGTTTATAGATAGCCTAAAAATATATTTGTGACTGAAAACCAATTAGTATATCTTGTTTTATGCAGCTTATGTATGCATGTGTATATACAAATATATTATAACATGCAAGTTTAATTGTATTCAACATATATCTATATGGTGTGCCTACAGAGCCATGCAGGTAATTAAACATAAAGAAGAGATCTTTCTGCTTATAATTTTTTATTCAGTTACTTTTATGTTTTTTTAAATAACAAAAACTGGGTGATTTCTGGAATCATAGCTTGTTAATCTTGTCAGTATTGGATAGGAGAAGGTGTTGAAGAAGTCAGATGGCCAAGTCTGTGTTTCAAAGGGACGGTTGTCTTTTGAAGACGAATGGAGAAGAACTAAGAATTTTTAAACTATTTGAGTAAGTAAGATCTATCACAGGAAATTCTTGGAGAGTCTCTAGGATTGATGTACATTAGGATTGAGATCTAAGACTGCACCTTTCTAACTCTGGAAGGGAGCCAAAACTACCTTAGTCCAGCGAAGTCCTTGTAGACAATATAAAAAAATCATCCAATGTTTGGGCCCAGATACTGTCTATCCAAAAATCTTGGACATACAAGTGGATATGCAAGGTAAATGTAGGATGCGTCTATATGTGCCTCATATGCTATCTATAGGAGATTGGCCAGTCCCCTGGTATTCCAGAAATTTAAATTAACTTCTTTAATAAGTACAAGTCAAAACTCGATCAGATCAATCATATTAACATTTCATATCTCTCCTGCAAATCAATGGAGAAAATTTACAGTCTGTATTATCTGCTGACCTACACTGTGGATTATAATTTGCTTGATTTTTTTTTTCTTTAAGTTTACTGGGATTTTTTGTTTTAGCTAATGGATAATTGAAAAAAAGTTGGTAAATTCCCAATTACTGTAGATTCCTGAAGCTTTGGAAGTCTTATGTTTTGCTTAAAAAGTCACCCAGTTAAAAACAAAACAAAACAAAAAAACAAAGCAGTTTCTGTAATCATGAGCTGGCGATAAGTTTTTGAGCACTGACTTTGCACATGCTACTCTTTGCCTGCCTCTTGGGTTGTTTAATGTAATTGTAAAGGGCAGATTCCCATTAACTTAGTTGTAGAATGTTTGATGAAATAAATATAGAACAGGAAATTGGCCCAATATTTTATAGCTTAATATGTCCCAAACTCTCGAAGACAAATACCAATAGATTTTGCCAGATGGACCAATTGATCTTTCCTAATATGGCTGTTGGATAATTATTCAGATGAATGAAAGGATGCTTTGGAACACAGAGCATATTATGGATGAAAGTATCCCTTAAATAAATAGCATGTTATCTACTTCCAAACAAAAGAAAAATTTAATAACATGAAAATTGCAAGCAAAATTAGAGTCTTTGCTATGAAATAGAAAATAAGACATACAGCCAGCCTTGTATAAAAGATTGGAAAGTAGTAGAATGTATTGTGGAGTGAGTAGTAAATCCACATCAATAGCTGAATTTCCCTAGCATTCAAGAATGTTTTCATTTACTAAGTCTATTCTGGTTCTTTTTAATTTTAAACATACCACTCCTGAGCACATTTCCATTACTTATGCTCTGATTTTGCGAATACTTATGTTATTATCTGTAGACTACTGAGCAATCTGCAGATTGTGTTCCATAATGTGAAGTTAAGCAGCTGTTGTAACCTGTACAGAAATATATCCTGGTGCTCTCTTGAAATCCTGAGTTTTTATTCAGGAAAAGTATGTAACAAATATAAAGTAAGGATTCTGTTAGGAGTCAAATGTTACAATTATGCACGTAAATAATACATGTTTTTATATGTAGATATATGCATAAATTTCACC
>JANHFX010011848.1:0-16457 GCA_027560015.1 Chloroceryle amazona | reverse complement strand
TGTTAATTAGAAGTACTGAACTGAAAAGTAAAATCACTGAACAGAATTAGTCCTGTTTTCACCCAAACCAGGACAGCTAGATACACTATATATCAATCCTGCAAGAATAGCACCAGCTGACTTTATACTTGGAAAAGAATTTTGCATTAATTTAAGAAAAGCTTGTAATTTTGAGGTGCTACTACAGATTCTAGTGAATAATGTATAAATAAACCCCTTTCTATATGCAGTACAGTGCAAGAAACATGAATCTTAGAGTAAAACTTTACAGTTGTTCCTGTTGAGATGCATAGATAAGAGAACTTAGGTGCCAGTTACTCATTCATGTCCTTAGAAAAATAATTAATTGGGGGGAACCTAATAAGTTTTATTTTCTCACACTGTCTTTTCCTTTTTGCTCTTTGTACTAAGGTTCAGCTATAGAATTTTTACAAAAATTATTTGTAGGGTATGATTTAAAGCAGCTATTAAATAAAATGCAATATTAATGACTATCATAAGATCATTTAAAAAATCTGAGTATCTTTCTAATTTTCAAAAATAATTAAAAATACAAAATATAAGCAGTTTGTGAACACAGATGACAATGTAATACAAAGATTATCATGTAAGTCAGCTACTATAAAAGCAAACCACTTCAGATTCCATTCTGCTTATATGGCCCAATCCACAGGCAATTGAAGTGACTATGAAAATTTCACAGAATCACAGAATGTTAGGGGTTGGAAGGGACCTCCAAAGACCATCAAGTCCAACCCCCCTGCCAGAGCAGGACAAAACTAGAGCAGATCACTCAGAAATGAATCCAGACAGGTCTTGAAAGTCTCCAGAGAAGGAGACTCCACAGCCTCTCTGGGGAGTCTGTTCCAGTGCTCTACAACCCTTACAGTAAAGAAGTTCTTCCTTGTGTTGAGGTGGAACGTCCTGTACTCAAGCTTGAATCCATTGCCCCTCATCCTATGTCAAGGCATAAGTGAAAAGCAGTTATCCCTGCCTTCTTGATGCCCAGCCCTCATGTATTTATAGACATTAATTAGACCTCCTCTAAGTCTTCTCCTCTCCAGACTAAAAAGCCACAGGTGTCTCAACCTTTCCTCATAAGGCATGTGTTCCATCTCCTTAAACATCCTTTTAGCCCTCTGTTGGACATTCTCGAGCAGATCTCTGTCTCTCTTGAACAGGGGAGCCCAGATCTGGATGCAATACTCTAGGTGAGGTCTCACTAGGGCAGAGTAGAGGGGGAGAAGAACCTTCCTTGATCTGATGAACCCTCTTCTTAATGCACCCCAGAATTTCCAAACTATTCTTCCATGCTTTGGATCATTCCCACATTATGAATTTCAATCCTTAGGTAGTTTTAACAATGAACCTCTAATGTCATCAGAACTGGCTTAATTTAAATGAGCAAATGTGCAGAAACAAGTGAGAAAATATTATAGGAAAAAAGATTATTTGAAAAAAAATGTTTGTTTAATTCTGACAATGCAGGGAAATATGATAGGCTAAATCATTTATAAAATATCATCCACAAATCTAAAAAGTCTAAATTAAATATTTTAGTACATAGCTCAATTAGTACTAAATACACATACACTATTTCAGCATGTGCTACAGAAGATGAATGTAAGTAGTCTGAGCTCAGAAATGTTTTGGTTTAAAATAAAAAAAAAACAAAAATAAATTTTGCTGTTTCATATTTCAAAATTAATAGTATCCTTTTTCCGTGGATTTTTGAGGGAGAAAACAACAGTAATGGAGATACTGCAGCACATCTGAAGACTACTTTTACAACACAAAATTATACTAAACACAGTATTATCAGTAATCAAGAAAAAATAGCTATACAACATTACTTGCATGAGAAGTATGAAAAACAATTATAGTGTACAATTTGTAGTCTAGATTTTTTTTGGCAGATTATTCTTAGGTAAAAGATGATCCCTTTGAAATTGCTCCAGAGTATTTCACAGGCATTTATAGATTTATCTCTCCAGCCCAATTCTTAGAATCTCCGTGGTGAAAAGAGACTAGACTGCAAGGTTTAAGGAAATTATTTATTTGAACTTTCACTCACAGGTTTAACTGTAAGATTCTAGCAAACAATTTATTTGAACTTCACTCACAGATCTACTACACCACTAATGCAGGTTTTCACGGATACAATGGAAGAATGCACTGCTACAATTTAAAAGCAAGAATACACTATAACAAACTAGAAAGCGCGCTAAATATTATACATGTATTACTTAATCACCTGTGTTTGCAAACTTACAGCATACTAAATATTTGCTTGCCGCTCCAGGTAAGGGCTCTCAATCTTAGAAAGTGATCTTGGCCCATGTCCTGGCCAAGGGGGAACAGTCTCCGTGCAGGAGAGATGTAGCATTGGAGAGGCGACTCCCAGTTCCTAATCTGAATTTTAGGGCTTTCATCCCCTGATTTACATGACTGTGGCAAGACTATGCCTGAGTGGATTATACTGTCTGGATAGACAAGGTTGTTGTCTGAAACCAACAATGATCCCCCCCTAGGTTCTCTTTGTCTTACCTTTCTCAGGCAACTGAATAGTGGTTTGGATTGAGACTCTGAACATATTATTTGTTGGGGGATTTCAAGGCTCAGCTCAGGTTTTGGTTCTTTGCATGGTACAGCACTGCCCTGTTTGGTCCATGGCTTGCGGACAACTCAGGGCTGTGCTATCTACACAGATTCCCCTGTATTGTCTCTTCATAGATAGGTCATTAAGGAGATCCAAGACTGTGTCACTTTTACAACCCCCCATGAGTTGCCTGCATGCACTGGACATTACCAAAACTTGTTTATGAACTATGAGCCAGATGATCCACACAAATTAACTACAGAAAAACTCATTGAACTTCTGTATTTGAAGGATCGTCTTTAAAATGATGACAATTCTCCTTTAAAGACATTATTTAGATTTTGGCAAAAATATGTTTTTCATTCTAGTTTGTTACAGTGTATTCTGAAGACACATAATCACTAGAACATAATGAGAATGTTCAAAAAGTAGAAGTGTTTGTGTTTTGATTCAGTCTATAACTTTGTAACAGCACTGTAGACTGCTTTATGGTGCCAGTGATTACAAAGATCACTTTAACTTTTATTTATTTATTTATTTTGCATAGCAGCTCCTCCTGTGTTGTCTCTGCATAGGTATGACCTTAAGGCAATCCAAGGCTGGGTCAATTTTAGAATCCCCTGTGAGTTGCCTGCATGCACTGGACATTATTGCATCTATGAGCCAGATGATCCATACACTGT
Organism: Chloroceryle amazona; assembly: GCA_027560015.1. NCBI lineage: Eukaryota > Metazoa > Chordata > Aves > Coraciiformes > Cerylidae > Chloroceryle > Chloroceryle amazona. The sequence goes on along the minus strand of JANHFX010011848.1, from coordinate 13,175 downwards.
TCAAAACAAATTTGTGTATACATGTTTGTATGAGGACTGGAAACAATTTTAGGCCATTATTTTGATCAACTTACTTCTGCCTTCCTTCCTAGGAAGTGTGTAGAGAGCTCTGGTGCCTCAGCAAAAGTAACCGTTGTGTTACCAACAGCATTCCAGCAGCTGAAGGTACTCTTTGCCAAACAGGGAGCACTGAAAAGGGGGTGAGTACAAATAATCTATTGTTTGAGAACTACAGGAAAGAAGACTAGAAAATTGAAGTCCTTATGAGTAACTATAAGTGTTGAAAGAGAGTTATTCAGAATGCATTTGCATCCTCATGGAATTGCCCTACAGGATTTTTTTAACAATTATAAAATTCTATAGCGTGTTACATACTCTGTATGTTTTTTGAGTCATTTTTTTGGAAAGAAAACTATATTAGTTTTATCTTTATTAAATTTTATAGCACTCTTCCATAAAGGAATGTTAAACTCTAGGTCTGTTATGGACTCCAAAAATGTGTAACATAGATCTAGAGCCTGAACCCTGTTATTTTGCATAGAAGATAAAAAAACTTCATTCCTCCAAATAGAAGCGGAATCATACAAGTATACAGAAAAAAAAGTTGCCTTAATAAATGGGTTTCTAAAAACCTGTATTTCCTATTGACCATTGTATTTTGACTTTTTCCTTCAATATTCAGTTATACTTGCATAGCTGTTTACCTTGAAATGATTTTCCTATGCAATCTGATAAACTTTCCTATCTAATAGAAAAGTACAGAAAGTCAGTGTTGCAATAGATAAGCCTAGTGCTACCATATCGGTCTGAACATTTGAATTTTGATTTTAAAAAGTTGACTGTATATATCAGTAGTTTCAAAGTTCTGAAAATGAGTTTTAGATTAAGAATTGTAAAAGAGTGTTTCTCAATTGCAAGGCAAAATCTATATGTATCTTAAAAAGGAGACAAAAATATTTTAATTATTAATTTACAGGATATGGCAAAAAAAAAGTGAATTCCATATACCTTTTTTCAAGATAATACACTTTATCCTGATTTTTACAAAATTAATATAACTTATTTTATTAAACAATTTCTAGCATCTCTCCAAGAGTTGCTGCATCTGTCCTTAAGATTTACTTATACAGATTGGATATTTTTTCCTAACAGTGACTACGGTCATCTGTTGTCTTTTCTGATTCTTGCCATGCTAGCTGGACTATTTTCAACAAAAATGACACTGCATTTTGACTTACAATCTGTTGTTTAAATAAAAAGAATGAAAGGCTTTGGACAGCTGTCACGGTTTAATAAACCTTGCTGATGGCTTTATTCAGGACCCATGACCTAGCATCTTTCTGATGACTTTTCCATGCTGAGTTTGGAAATATCGGTAAATCATGTTAAATAAAATCCTTGAAGGGATTACTTAAAATAGATTTCTTAGACTTAGACAATAAAAATAGATTCCTTTACATTCTACTAAAAAGGTTACCTTTTATTAGAGTAGTAGAAAATGCTAGGAGCCCTTCTCTTAAATCATCAGTCTAGGTTTATTTTGGAACCACCACTCCTTGTCAATGACAAGGAGTAATTTACCTCAATTTAGATTTTTTAAAAACATGAGATTACAGTGAACAATTCAACATGCTTTAAGAAGCTATTGATGTGTCCATTTGCCGGAAGTTTTAATCAGTTTGCTCTCTACAAAACATCTTTTGCAGTCATCAGTATCTTGTTCCATCATTAGATTTTAGAGGGAAATGAGAAAATTGTTATTGTTTTACAGAAGTAAACTGTTCAGGCCTTAAAACAGCAGAGAACTGTTATCTATAAAACACAATTTCAAAGGTTCCTGTAAATTAATAGTTCCTAATAGGAAAAAAAAACACAACAGAAAACACAATTTCTTTCCCAGTATGTATTTCTCTTCACCACACACTAAGACACTAAGAAGAAAATAATAGATTACAATTCTATAACTCATCATTATTTTTGTTATTATTATTATTATTACATTTATATTGCAGTCACGCCTAAAGTCTACAGCCCTATTTTGCTTGGCTCTGTACAAACATACAATAAACAATGTTCCCTGCTCTAAATGCCTAACAAGATCACAGAGTACTTTATCATATTTGGAGGGTTGATTTCTGCTTTTAGTTGCACTGATGTAAATTTGGTGTAACTTTTAACTCAAAGCAAAATTTGATGCAGTGTGCATTAATGTCTTAATGTCAGAGTTGGGAGGAATTTCTACAATTAAAATTGACTAACACTCTATTACAAAACCTTTTTTCATTTGCTTATATAAACCTGACATATTTTAACACTTTGGGTTGAAATTTTCCACAGTAGATATCTGCCTATGCCTGAAGGTTTTTAAACTGTTTTCCATAAAGATGACTCAGCTGTTTTCTGCATACAGGGATAGAGAATAGAGTGGAGTTTTGCTACTGACAGAACTTGTACATATATTCTGTTCATGCTTTGCTGATAGGATTTTTACATGTCATCTGGGTTCAAAAAGGTCCACTTCTCCCTAATCTTTCAATAATAATTTTAAATACACATGAAAATTCTCTCTGGTCATGTATACTCAGAAATGTGTTTGTGAAGGTAAACTGATAGATTTAAAAATACTCTGATGAGTAAATAGTGCATAGAAAAGAAAAAGACAAAACTTTTAGGAATGTTTGTTTTTGTCTCTGACTTTAAAGTTATAAAAAAAGTAACCTTTTCTAACATTATTGTATAGACCCATGCTAGAGATTTACATGAGGGAAAAATGCAGGAAAAGTGAAAACAATGTGCTGAACGAACAGTTTAAATAGATAGATTGTGTGGTGATCTAAATTCAAGTTATTACTGGACATCAAGCTTCCTTGCAAAATAATGTAGAAGCACTGATTGAAAATACATTGTTAAAGATGAGATGGCAACTTTAATTGCATTCATCTTTTTTTCCCTATGAAAAAATAAATTGATTTTCCTCACTATTACAGTACTTGCTGTATGATTTTTCTAAATACTATTGTAGATCTTAGTTCTGTTAAACATCTAAAATTCACATCAAAAGTGATTTCAAATGTGCCATGATGTCATATTTTGTTTTATTGTTCATGATCTGAAGAAAAATCCCACACTGCTCACATGAATTTACAGGCTTAAAATTTTGTGCACATTTTATATGTATTCAGATGAATCACCACTATACTTCTAATTGAACTAATTGAAAGTTGCTTCTTCAGTGGGAGAGAAGAATTAACATTTCAGTTCTATATTTTTCAAGAAGGGTTGTTCTTTGAAAATAGCTGTCACCTCCTCTTGTTTCTTCCTATACTAGTTACTCAGTAGTCCTTAACTCATTATAGCAAGTGGGGCTGCTATAATTCATGGAGGAATCATATTTCTGTAGTGCCATTAGAAATAATGAAGATTGTGGTCATTTTTAATTACTTTGACAGAGATTCTGTGCACCAGTAGCCTCTGGTGAAAGGTAACATTTCAGAGATGCCAAAGTAAGCAGGAAATCCTCAGATTTAACTTCAGTAGAGAAGAAAAAAACAACATTTAAGGAGTTTTTACAGGGGAATATGGGAATATGGAAGAAAGAAATGTTTTGATGACAGAGGAAATTGCAGAGCACAGGGATTTTATACAGCTTTGGAAAAATAAATGCACCTACCTTTGTATACAGTCATAATAATATAGATTTTCAGCGTTTAGCTTTAACTCTGAGTGTCTTTCATTTATTAACTTTGATTTTCACATGTTTGTAACATTTATATTGTATTTTAAATTAAATTATTAGCATGCATTACTCTTAGAAATATTTTGATTTATAGCTTTTGACTTTAGCATTAGATACCTGATCATGTATTCCTGTGGCCTCTTTAATAGAATGATGCAAGGGGTTTATTGTCTTTAGTTAATAAAATCATTGTCCTTTAATTTATCACTATAATGAGAAGAGAAGAAAACAAAGCAAAACAAAAAAATCCTTCATGTGTACTTTGCATAAATACTTAATTTTCCACCATAATTGTACCATTAGAGGCATTGAAAAACACTGTGTAATGTGGTTATATCTATACTAGTTAAAAATATTAGAGTTCACTATATGGACTGCATTATGTGTTATGCAGATATTCAGTGATAGTCTGGATTTAAGAGACGCTCCATATGAAGGGCATGTTCCTCTGACAGATGCCTGCTTATTGGCATAAATCTGAATTGTAAATATAGAAGTGCAAGAAGGATAAACCTTCCTTTCCACAGTACGACTCCATTAAATCTTATATCCTCATTTTTTCTGAAGAAGAGTGTAGTGGGTTGACTTTCTGGCAGTTAAGCCCCTACCCAAGTCACTTCCTCATTCCCCCCCCCCAAGACAGAAGAGAGAATCAGAACAGCAAAAGTAAGAAAAACTCATGGGTTCAGATAGAGACAGTTTACTAAGTGAAAGGAAAAGAAAGAGAACACAAACAAATGAGATGCAAAGGCAATCACTCACCATCTCCCACTAACAGATGGATGCCCAGCCAGTCTCTGAACAATGGCTACTTTGAAAACACCTCCAGTTTTACTGCTGAGCATGATATTATAGGGTATGGGATATCTCTTTGTTCAGATGGGGTCAGCTGTCCCAGCTGTGTCCCCTCCCAACCTTTTGCCCACCCCCAGCCTACTTACTGGGGTAGCAGAATGAGAATCAGAGAAAGCCTTGATGCTGTGCAAGCACTGTTCAACAATAGCTAAAGCATCTGTGTGTTATCTACACTGGTCACAAACCTAAAATGCAGCATCATCCTGTCTGCTATGAGGAAAACTCCATCCTAACCAGACCTGGTAGTAAAGGAAATGCATTTTGATACTGAGATTTTAAATAGTCTGCTTTCTATTTTTTTCTGTAGATGCATAAATGCCTTTTTTGTTTCTCTAACTGATAGAGGATGAGGTTTATAAACATAAATGTGCTGCATTGTAACAGCTGTTTAAAAAAAGTTACAGCACATACAGAGAAAAAAGAAGAGGATAAAAATGTTTTGAGAGGATAAACAAGTATGAATGTGGATAGAAAAATAATGATACAGGTTTCACTTATATTAATGTTAAATGGTAACGTGTTCATATGCAAAACTACTTTGTATCTAGGTGCATTTTTTCATTATAAGCTACATGTTTTATTATTCATTGTTTAAATGTACATTCTTGAGAGCTTTGCACTTAGATGCTGACATGTTTGACAGTCTAGAAGTACCTTTTTATTAAAAATTAAATTTCTAATGAAAAATTAAGGATTTTATTTGGTTTCTTTGACTAACACTCCTTACAATCCTTATTCATATCAAACTATTAATTATTTTTCTTTAACTGAAGGTTACTTTCTCTCTTCAGTTTCTTTCATAAAAATCCAGAGTAATTCAGGTCTTTGTGAATAGCCTCATATACTTGTTTACATATGTCCAACGTTGCCAGGACTGAGGCTTTAGGTGAGTCTTTGGACTCAGAAAAAGAAAAAATGGTTTTGCTGTATCAATTAGTATAAAGTCAACACTGAGTCTTCCGGTTGTGCTTATGGGTGGACAGGGATATGTCTATCTGTCCATATCTTCTGTATATGTCTCAGTGCTTTTTGTCAAATTGATCTGGCTGAATTTGGACACAGAAGTTGTCTGGGTTTCTTTTTGGAAAAGTTCAATACTGTGTCTGTTATGGGAAGTCAAGGGAATTAAACAACAGATGTCTACCTTTTGGAAGTGAAAAGTGAAGATTCAGGTCACAGTAAACCTGAGGCCATGATCTATTCTGTTGCCTAAGCTAATAACAGAAAGAAAGACTTATCTAATTGAGCTACTCCAGATTCTCAGTAATGCAATAGACACCAGAATATGGATTAAACTATGGGCTCCAGGATTATTTCTGTATAGTAAACAGGACTATTTCTGTATAAGATAAACTTATTTAACAATTAGCCATTCTGTGAATTGTCTGTCATTTTGTATGGCCGATGTAACAATATTGCTACGATTCAGCATTTGCATGATTAAAGTGGACATGTTCATTCTGTCCCTGAACAAATCAGGGACAGTCACTATTATATAGTGATTTTCTGTACCATAGATAATGCCTTGGCACAACTTTTATTATGTCTGTAGGGTTAGTATAAATGAAGTACTGCAACAAATTAGTCTTCCAGTGTAACCTAGTCCAGATTTAAATTTTTAAAGTCTAAGGATATACTTTTTTTAAAAATACTATTAGGGGCAATTGTTCATTTTGCATAATGAAGCCCTTACATGAATCCCAAGTTGAGAGTGTTTTACTAAACTTATCTTAGAAATGCATCCTAGTGTTTAAAAGACTGTAAGCTATTTGCAGTTCCCTTAATGTGAAACATTAATGAATATGCATGGAGAAAAAAGAAAAAAATACCTTTATTTTAAGCTTGCTTTATGTTGTGTGTTAGGAACCTATAATTCAGGACTTAGTGAAGGCAATTATCAAATCACACACACATTCACCAGTATCTAAACATGGCTAGAAAAAGTTAAATATTAGTCTTGTTATCTATACAGTGAATGCTAATGTCTATAATTGTAATTGCCTGACCCTTATATTTTTCTGTCCTGATAACTCTGTCAGCCTGAAAGCTAATTTTATGGGTTTTTTTTTGTGCAATCTTTCAGTGGTGTTATCAGGGAGAGTGCGTACCTTTTGGCACTTGGCCCCAGAGATGGGGGCTGGGGTTCGTGGTCAATATGGGGAGAGTGCAGCAGGACCTGCGGGGGAGGAGTCTCCTCATCTATAAGACACTGTGACAGTCCAGCGTAAGTAGCTGAAGTAAGCCAGAGCCAACAAAAAGACACACTTGGAAATTATTCAAAACTGTGGCTTCACACGTAATCTGTAAAAATGTTTTGTTAGTTTGCCATCTGTCTTCAAAACAGCAAACAGAAACAGTTTAACAGGAGCAGATCACTAGACATACTTTTAACATTTTTTAATGTATCTGTTATGTATGTACTGTAAAGACAGATGGATTTATATTTAGTAGTAACTAGAACAGTTTTCTTTCTTCATCTTACTGTTCATGCAATGTATTAAAATATAATAATAAATTATGCCTTAAATTTCTTTCTTCTTAAGACATTATCTCTGATGCTTGTGTAGGATATAAAGTAACTATTGCTAGTTACTTATTAAAAAAGCGACACAGTATTTCCAAGATTTTGCATACAACTGCTTACATATAAATCATAATTAGTAATACTATGTTGCATACAATACATTTATACGCTATCATGTCCAACACTTAGTTGCGACTTCCCACTGACTCTAAAAACAATTCAGCAACTTATCTCCCTGCTACTACTTCCTACTGGTCCATCTACTCGCTCTCAAGAGGGCCCAACTTCACTACTGCTTAGTCTGTTGTGTGTATCTGTACTGGTTCTTTCATCTATCTACTTCCCAATGTCCTGAGCGTTGTTCCAGAGAAGGTCTGTCAGGTAAGTTCTCCTTTGGCAGTGATTTTTTTTTTTTTTCGTTCTACTTTTAAGATATGAACCAAAGATCTGATATCTGATTAATCTTCCATCTAAGTCAATGCGAATTCAGTATTTAACCTCTGCTGAAGATAAATAAGGTTCTTGAACAATTTGAGAATTAAGAGCCAATGTCTTAATCACACTAATAGAAACTTACTCTGGAGTTTCCTCAGATTAATGCTGTTCAATTCAAATCAGATTCTTAAACTAGAAAATGCAATTTTTGCTGATGACTCCAGTATTTAGTGGACAGCATTTCTTCATTTTGTTATATTTTCAATTGTAATGTGAGAAGATTTAAAGAAAAAAGTATTATGTAGGTTGTTTAAGCATTACTCATTTTAGTTTTACAAAACAAGCATTAAAAACAATGTCTTTTTTAGTATGTTCAAAATACAAGTAAACTGTATTGCTTGGGATCTATGTAAATGAGATGAATACTATATGAGTGAATATTTTCAAGTACCCAGTATTGCTTTATATCTGCTCCAATTCAAGTCAATGCTGCAATTCTTACTAAACAAAATCTAAAATCTCACCACAAACCTTTTTAGCAATTTAAAAATTAATTTATATGTTATTTAACATATCTCCTGGACTTATATGTATACTAATGTCCTTTGTTTGACTAATTATCACAAGCAGCTCCTCACCCAAGCAGTTGGGAGAGGCCACAGCCACAATAAACAACTGAAACCAGCCAATGGGATATTCAATACCATAGTGATGTCATGCCCTCTACATAAGGGGAGGACTGGTTCTGGCCAAGCCCAGCAGTTTTTCAGTTTGTTTACACTGCAGATGAAACAGAGACAGCTGTGTTTGGCTGTAGGACCTTGAGGTTTATATCACATGCTTTATATATTATTTCATTAGTATTATCATTACTGTTGGTTTCTTCTCTCTTTGTGTTGCTCTTCTATTAAACTGTCCTTATCTCAACCTATGGGGTCTCGCCTTTTTTCTTCCTCCTGATTCTCCTTCCCATTCCACAAGAGGGGATGTGGAAGACGAGGAAGAAGGAGTGGGTGATCAGCTGCATGGTGTTTAGCTGCCAGCAGAGGTTAAACCATGACACTCATTTTTGACACCCCATGTGGGGCTCGAAGGGTTGAGATAATGACAAATCTGGCCAGTGTGTGTTAAAACAATTTTGTCATATATGCTTTTTATATTGGTTAAATAGCATGTGTTCACAATGTTGGTCCATTTGTTCATGTGATGGTGTTATGTAAACCCTTATATGTACTATATGTTCCCTGTGGTGTTATCATGTTTAGGAAATGCATTAGGACTACTATGTTGCTATACTGGTTATTGTCATACTGTAATGTGATTATACCCCTGATCACGATGTTAAACTGGTATGTGTATGCAGACTTGTTGTTTATAAGTGATCTCACCCAATCTATGGGCAAGATAGGGGAGGAGACTCCCTCAGCTTTTGAGAATTTTGAGTATTCTTGGAATGTCCAGACCAGCATGCTCTTGCTGTGTCTTCTGAATGTGTCTCAGGTCTTGTATAAGGTCACACATAATTTTTTCAGGAATACCACCCAGAGATCTTCCCTAAGGTTGGATAGTTATGAGTGGCAGGGTGTGTGGGAGAGTATGGGCAAGTACCTGGGCCAGTGGTTACCTCCAATGTTTTGGAATTTCACCCCTGAACAACTGCAGAATCCTGATAAACTAGTAAAATATTTGGAAAGGGTATGTTGTCAACCTGGCAATTCCAGAGAGACACAAATCGTTGCAATGTTCTGGGGCCTGGCCCACACCTACCAAGTTGTTTTCAATGATATTCAGTGACCTCAAGGATAAAAGATCATCTCTGGACCTTAAAACAAATTGGCAGGCACTGCAGCTATTCCAACCCTCGTGACAAGTACTGTGGCCACTCAAACCCTGGTGGCAGGTGCTGCAGCTGAAGCACAGAATCAACCCCTGCTGATATCAGTCACCCCAATACAGAAAAAGAAATACCAAAAATACAAAAAAAATCATTTCGCTTTGCAAGGGATGGTGATGAACCAGAGTCATCACAAGAACAGGAGGAAGAACCAGATATGATCACCTGATCCCTGTCCCTGAGTGAACTGCAAGATATGTGTAAGGATTTCAGTCCTCATCCAGGTGAGCACATTACCACTTAGGCTGCTCCAATGCTCAGATAATGAGGCTGGGAGTTTGGAATTAGAGAGGAAGGAGGCCAAGAAGCTGGGATCCTTGTCTAGGTAAGGGGGCATTGACAAGGTGTTTGGAAAATGGACACAATCCCTCAGCTTTTGGAGGTAACTCCTATTAGGTGTCAATGTGTACCCATTCAAGGAGGATGTTACACATCACCCAGGACCACCATGGAGAAAGGTATTCAGTACCCAAGGGAATTAGCAGTGCTGGAGATGATTTATAATGATCAGGATGATGAGGAGTTACTCTCAGATCCAGATAAAGTCCAATGCATACCACCCACGTGGCAGAAGTTCCTACAGAGTGCATCAACATCATATGCCAACTTCTTGGCAATACTGTCCTGGAAAGATAGCCAGGGATGAATGGTGGATAAATGCCTGCCATACTCCAGCAATTTGAAGGAAGTCTCTCTTCCTCCCTATGGGCCTGTGTTTTGGCTGTAGAGTAACTGTCCCGGGAGGTCCAGCGAGTCAAAGAGGCTATGTCCTACTCTGCACGTGTACAGGCCCGTGTCTTGGCTGTTAAGAGTAGATGCCCCTCTGAATGAGAAAAAGAATATGCAATGTGCACACCACATGGTACCCTATGGTTTTACCTATGTGACCATGGAAAACCCACTTCAATCCAAGCTGCATAAGTATGTGCATTGTAGCAAGGGAAAACTATCACAAAAGGGGATGCTTCCAAGAAGAACATTGCCCCAGTTTCCAGTGGGAGAACTCCCAAACAGAGTAGAAGGGTTGTTCTTACTTCTGATCATCTTGAAAGGACCTCTGTCATTTTTACAAGAATTGAGTGATTCTAAGCAGGATTAGAGGGGCCTTGCCTCCAGACAGGTGGAGAAAAGGGACAATCGGGTTTACTGGACTGTCTGGATCCAAATCCTGGCATGTCAGACCCACAGGAGTATAAGGCTTTAGAAGATACTGGCACACAGTGCACCCTAATGCCATCAGACTATAGAGGGATTGAACCCATCTATTTGTGGGGTGACAGGGGGATCCCAACAGCTCACTGTATAGGAAGCTGAGTTGAGTCTAACTGGGAAGGAGTGGCATAAATGCCCCATTTTGACTGACACAGAGGCCCAAAAGAGTACTGGTGGGCCTTTGGGATAGCTGCCTTGGAGAAGAAGGAATTTTTGGAGGGAATTGAACAGTTGTCCACCTTGTCTGGTCTCTTGGAGGATCCTTCTGTGGTGGGGTTAATGAGGGTTGAAGATCAACAGCTGCCAACTGCTACCACCACAGTGCACCAGCAGCAGTATCACACCAACCAACACTCCCAGCCAGCTACACTCCAACTGAAAAAGAGATCCTGGCAACATATGAAGGAGTTCCATCTGCCTCAGAAGTGACTGGGACTGAAGCACACCTCTTTCTGGCACCCCAACTGCCAATGTTGGGCTGGATGTTCAAAGGGAGGGTTTCCTCTACACACCATGCAACTGATGCCATGTGGAGTAAGTGGGTGGCACTGATAACACAACAGGCTCAAATAGGGAGCCTCAGCCGCACAGAAATCTTGGAAGTGATCACAAACTGGCCAGAGGGCAAAAATTTTGACATGTTGTTGGAGGTGACGTGCCAGTGAACCCCCGCCATATAACAAACTACCAGATGATGAGAAGCAATATGGCCTATTCACCAATGGGTCCTGTCATACTGTGGGAAAACATCTCAGTGGAAGGCTGTTGTGTGGAGTCCCACACAACAAGTCTTTGAAGCTGCTGGAGAAGGTGAATCCAATCACTCTGCAGAGGTGAAAGCCATCCAACTGGCTCTAGATATTACTGAGAAAAGTGGCCAAAGTGCTATATCTATACTGGCTCATGGATGGTGGCAAATGCCATGTGGGGGTGGAAGAAGAGCAACTGGCAGCACAAAGGTAAGCTCATCTGGGCTGCTGGATTATGGCAAGTTATTGATGCTCAGGTAGTGAACCTGGTGGTGAAGGTATGCTATGTGGATGGCCATGTACCCAAGAGTTGGGCCACTGAAGAACATCAGAACAGCCAGTGGGTGGACCGGATTGGTGTGGCTCAGATCAATTTGGACTGGCAATGCAAGGGTGAATCATTTAGAGCTCGGTGGGCCCATGACACCTCAGTCATCAAGGATGAGATACAATATATAGATGGGCTCGAGATCAAGAGGTAGACTTGACTATGGACAATATTGCAGAGATCATCCATGAATGTGAAACATGCTGCAATCAAGCAAGCCAAGAAGTTAAATCCCCAGTGGTATGAAGGACGATGGCTAAAATATAAATACAGAGAGGCCTGCAGATTGACTATATCACACTCCCAAAAACCTGCCAGGGCAAGCACCACATGCTCACAATGGTGGAAGCAACCACTGGATTATTGGAAACATATCCAGTGACCCATGCCACCTCCTGTAACACCATCCTGGTCCTTGAAAATCAGATCTTGTGGTGACATGGTACTCCAGAAAGAATCAAGTCAGACAAGGGGAATCATTTCCAGAACAGCCTTATAGACACCTGGGCCAAGGATCATGGCATTGGGTGGGTGTATCACATCCCCTGTCATGCACCAGCCTCTGGGAAAATGGAATAGTACAATGGACTTTTAAAAACTACACTGAAAGCAATGGGGCATGGCACCTTCAAACATTGGGACATCCAGCAAAAGCTACCTGATTAGTTTACATAAGAGGATCTGCAAATTGATCTGCCTCTGCCTGCTCAAAACTCCCAAATGCTGTAGATAAAGTCCTTGTAGTGCACATGAAGAATATATCAAGGAAGATGGTCTGGGTTAGTTCTGCTTCAGGCAAAGGCAGATACATCCACATGATTGCTTTTGCTCAAGGGTTTGGGTACACCTCGTGGGTGATGAGGAAGGACTGAGAAGTCCTATGTGTACTGCAAGGATATTTGATTTTGGGAGAGGATCATAGAATCGCAGAATGGTAGAAGTTGGAAGGCACCTCTGGAGATCAAATCCAACCTCCCTGCCAGAGCAGGATTACCTAGGGCAGGCCACACAGGAACAGACCAGGTGGGTTTTGAAAGCCTCTAGAGAAGGAGACTCCACATCCTCTTTGAGCAGCCAGTTCCAGTGTTCCGTCACCATCATAGTAAAGAAGTTTTTCTTCATGTTGAGTGATGTGGTTTAGGGTCAGGGCAGCCCCTAAGACCCAACAGACGATCTGTATTAACCCCCCTCCCTCCCCAAAGGGGAAGAGAAAACAAATAAGGGAGAGAGAGACTTAGTGATTAGAAAAGGAAACTATAACAGCTTTAATGATTAATAATAATAAACTAGAATATGTACAAATCTATACAAATCCAGTACCGAACCCAACCCCCCTGATGGTAATTACATCACCGACACCACTGTTGTTGTAGAGCAGGCACCGGGGGTCCCAGACCGGGCCCCGCAGCAGACGGGAGCTGTGTTCAGGAGCTGGATTCTGG
>JANHFX010011847.1:3737-18400 GCA_027560015.1 Chloroceryle amazona | reverse complement strand
CCAGCACGTAGGCTAACAATGAAACTCAGTTATAGCTTTATTTTTTGTAACTGGTACAAAGTCCCCCTCAGGCAGAGCCTCCCAGTCCCATTCCCTACCTGAAATGGAGCAGAACGTGAGCGTGACCCTCGGCTCCCAGTGGGTCAGGACTGCTCAACTTAAGAAGGGATGTTTTGCTCATCTATTGAGACCTGCAGCAGCCTGACCACTCATCCCTTTTCTCCCGTCAACAGCGAGACCCTGGCACGTGGCAGGCATTTGCCCCCCGCCCCCTGTGACCCGGCCAGAGGTAAAAAGGCAGCAGAACCCTGAATTCCAGAACTGTGAACTCCACAAAGCCAGCGAGTGGTACCTGCACAGCGGCACTCGCTGCTCACGCTTCCCACCCAGCCCGCACGAGCGTGCGTCTGCTGCCGCCGCTTACGCTCGCTGGTATTTCCTGAGCCTCCGGTAACACCCTGTGCAGACACCCTGCCTGGGGCTGGCAGCAGTGGGCTGCCGAGCTGGCAGTGCAGGACACTTCTGGCTCTCCACCTGGCAAGGGGCACCGCTGCCCATTTCACCACCTACTTGCTGTTAAAGATTCACCGTGCCACGGTGGAACAGGGACAGGGTGTTCACTGCATCTGGCCCTTCTGCAGGACTGCGGGGGGTCAGCAGGGGGGCTGGAAGCCAGGGCTGCTGCAGTTTAATCCCTTGTTCTCGGTTAATAGTGCACCTCGGTTAGCGTAAGTTACTTGTTACTTGCTTTGCCCTTTCGGAGGCTCAGGAATCAAATCACTCTGCTCCTTCTTAACACACATAGAGGGAGAAGACAGTATTTTGGGACGTTTGTTTCCCCATGGCTGCCTGGCATGCCACATCCTGGGAACACAGAGACCTTCTGGTGGGTTCTGTGCTCCAGGCACAGCTCTGCCAAAAGCATCGCCTGCTCCAGCACCTGGAGTTTCATATGATCGTGGTCTTGCTTTCCCATGTCCCACAGATGCCATACCAACTGCACCACAAGGGTCCTTTAGCAGAAGCACAACTAGAAAGCAATTCTAAACCTCACAAAGCCACAGAAATTATATTTAAATGAAGAGGGGAGACAACGGCTGTCATCTGGATTGATATACAGCACAGACAGAGATGGTGCCAGCATGTACAGTAACATGACTTACTAAGAGCGCGGAATGTTAACGAGTTTTAAAGAGGCCCTGATGCCAAGGGCATACAGAAAGGACCAAAGTAATGCCAGGTACAGACTACCAAGGAGGTGGCAGCTCAGATGGGCATGCACGAGTTAGAGAGAACAGTTAATGCCATGTTGGATGAAATGCTAGATTCTGAGTGGGTTCAGTGGGGGCGAGTGGAGTGGTCTGAAGCCAGAAGAGGGTCTCCTGCCTAACAGGATACTTCCATGGTTTGAGATGCATCCTGGAGGTCGATTCCATCTGGGGTTCCAGCACTTCCTTCACCATGGTTGCTAGTATGAGACCGGCTGTGGATGCTCTCGCCAGAGCCCACGCTAGAGGAGGAGTGAGTACGGGAGCGCATCAGCCTGGTCATAGTGGCTGCTGGCACTGCAAGAAAGGACAAGCACGGGACTTAGGAGGCGGAAGATCCGAAGACCGAGTATCAAAGTCACTCAGTTATGCGTCACTGGGTAAGCACAGAAAGAGCTGTACCCTCGGGAAGAAAACTCACTCTCCACTGGCAAAATTAAGTCTTTGCATGTCTAAAGCAAGATGTTTAAGGCCCAATTTCAAAAGGTCCAAGGTGAGCAAATGCCAGAAGTGTAACTGATCATTTGCAAGAGCAGTCGTGAGGAGTGTCTGTGCAAACCCAGGCAGCTGTGGTACCGATGACCTTTTGAAAGTCAGTCTCATCGCTGTAGAAAACACAGAACTCATGCAACAATCAACAAAATACAAACGAGAGGTGACAATCCGTAGCATACACGCTGTGCAATGGGTCAGCCCAGCCCGCAGCCGGCCAGCAGGACATGCTGAGGCAGAGCAGTGCACCCGAAGAACCATTCAACTCAGCACGCAGACTCGGGCCGAGGCCGATGCACAGACGCAGGTACCTGACTCAGTGCTTAGGTGGCTGAGCTGCACATAAGGGACTGGAAGCAACATGAGACAAGGGAGGGGATGAATACAGGAGAGAGCCAATTAGTTGTGGGGTGTGACTGGCAGCTGCACTGCTCCTGGGGTCCCCAGCTACGTTCCCTTCCACTCCCAGCTCACGCACTGTGCTGAAAGCTCCCAAAACTTATGAAAACAGCTGCTGATGAGCATCTCTGGGAGAAGCCAAGCTGGCTCGGAAGTCCATCAGGGCCAGATCCTTTCAGTGCCTTCATCTGGAAATTGCAATGTCGCCCTACCTCCCCACGGTACACACCACAACTGCTCAAGAGATGTCATTTTCCTATGGCAGGGACACTGGGGTGTACTCAAACTCCAGACGCTGAGCAGGAATTCCTGTCTTTCCTTGAGCTGACAGCATCAGATTTCTGCTACAAGCCTCCTGCCTTGCAGGAGGCACCTGCAGTGTCAGCACAGGCAGCTCCATCTGCTTCAGCCAACATGCAGAAGGCACAGGAACAGCTGTTGAACAACTGGCTTGTGCACCTCAACGAATAGCAAGGTGCCAATTTGTTTCTCTCTTGTTGTCCCCGAGAGAGAAGACCTTGCTGGCAGTGCCAACATGGTCTTGACCATGAAAGCTGGGAGAACCTTTCTGGTACTAGCACTAATTCTGGAAGCAGAAGATTACCCTCTGTCTTTCTCCAGTGCTGCACATCCTTTCTGAAAGAGGTTTGACCTTCAAAGGGCTGCTGAAGTCCTTGCTCTGAGAACACTGCCTGCTAACTTTACTAACACCAGGAACACAAAAGACATGAACACTGAACTGCTCTCAGGCTGTGAAGCTGAGGGAGCTTTCTCAGATGGCACCCTCCTCTGCAGGACCAGGATCTTCTGGGCAGCCTTGGAGAACATGATTGCCCTTCTAGGTTTCATGTCAGTAATACACATCCCTAAGGAAAAGGACAGCTGCTTCTGAGCCCTGACACCCTGAAGCCCTGACGAACCTCTGGCCATGTGGAGACCATCGGGTGTGCCACAGCTGCTTAGTGGTTCACCAGCTGCAAGAACTAATCCCTCCCAGAATTCCAGCTTTTGAAAGTCCATCATCCACTGAATGGAACTCCTAGCCCTGGCCCCTGGCAGGCAAGACAGCGCTGTGCCAAGGTGTCTGCAATGGAGACAGAGTTGCTTCAGCGTACAGAGAAGCCCTTCTCCTGAAGTCCCCCAGTCTCTGGAGTACCGAGGGCAGTGGAGCTGAACAGCTGCCAGCCTGACCCACGGCTGAAAGAAACAGGTATGTCTGAGGAGAAAGGAAGAGCTCTTGTGTACCCATCACAACCATGAGGCTGTGCTGCTGACTCCCGCCCCTTGGAGAAGGGATGCATGGGATATTTCAGAAGGTTGTTCTTAGGAGCACACTTTTCTGCCCTGGCACACAGATGAACTGAGGAGGTTTTACCAACAGCAGCAACCAAAAAGGGGTCACCACTCCAGCTGCAGTGCAGATTAAACACGTCAGGGAGCAACACTGACTTGCTAAGGCTTGTTAGCACACCGGCTGATTTCCCAGCATGGATGGATCTCCTGGCAACCACACTAACTCACGGGTGGGGACACAGATGCCAGTGGGCTCAGATGGACCAGAAGGCTGAATTCCCTTCACAACAACCCCCACCCAAATCAGAAAACTGCCACTTACTGTAGCCCATTCCCTGCACAAAGTATTTGAAGGCTTCGGTCAGCTTGCCAGGCTGTGGAAACAGAAAGTGCAGCTTTAGTGTGAGCAGAGCAAGGGCTCTGTACACCCTGAAGGCCATGGGAGAGCATTTCTCACCTGAACCACCTGGGGCAGGCCCCCGCAGTCAGCCATCTGCAAGAGGAAACAAAAGGGAGGTTGAGTGATCCTTCCTACGCCAGGAGGACAACCCCAGAACCACAGCAGCACTGCCCACCCCACCCGGGCTGATGGCACCAGGCTGTGGGAGGCTCACTTCTACCATCCTGTCTCTAAAGCTGAAGCAAGGCCTGGTGAGATGTCCTCAGGGCACCTGTTGAAGGAACCCAGCACCTGGGAGGCTGCATTACCAAGCAATGTCAGGACATACTCTAGAAGCCCAGTAATCACAGAATCATAGAATCGTCAGGGTCGGAAGGGACCTTAAAGCTCATCCAGTTCCAACCCCCCTGCCATGGCAGGGACACCTCCCAATACAGCAGGCTGCTCAGAGCCCCATCCAGCCTGGTCTTAAAAACTTCTAGGGCTGGGGCTTCCACCACCTCTCTGGGCAGCCTGTTCAGTGTCTCCCCACCCTCCCAGTGAAGAACCCCTTCCCAATGTCTAAACTGAATCTGCCCACCTCTAGTTGTGATCCATATAATAACCAGTAATAACCTGTCACTCTGCATTTCTGTACAGCAGCTGTCTGGCTCGCTCTGGAGCCATGGGTGAGGATGAGGATGGTATAAAGCCAGAAGAAGTGGTGGTGTTGCCGGCAGAGAGCATGGTGGAAGCAGGACAGCTCTGCTAACTGTCAGCAGGTCTTCCCTGACAGATGAAGGTAACAGAGAAGTGGCCACAAAGCAGGGATTCAGGTATCCCCTGACAAACTCTTCTTTCCCCGGTCTGGCTCTGCGCAGTACAGAACACAGCCCCGAATGACTGTCCACAAACTTCTTAAGGCCAAATGTATGGAAGGCAAAAACCTACGTGGAGATGGCCTCAGCAAAAATAAAGTCTTCGTGCAGGCTGGAATGATTCTGGAGTGGCACTCACCTTCAGAAGGGTAGTTTTGGTCGGGTCAAGACGTGAATTGCATTCAACCTAAAATAAAGGGGAAAGAGGGACATGGTATCATGTAGAAAACTTGTTAGTCAGGTGTAAAATGTGAGGCAGCTGTACCAGAGGGTATGGCTGCCTTCAGCAATGGGAGCTTCTCTGGGGCCGTGAAGGACTCGAGAAGAAAGCAGAGAGCATGCAGGCAGAGAACAGTGAATGGAAGATGCAGGAAGGACAGGCAAGTGTTCCAAGGGGACCTTGTGGTGACAGAAGGTCACTGTTCTGAGATGTGGCTGTGACTTCAAGGGAAATCATCCCCTGGTTTTGGAGATGCACCAGGAAACCCTGGAGCACCTTCTGGGCTCTGACAGCCAGCCTGGGAGGGAAGGTGACTTCTGTGCTGTGCAGCATGGAGGGAGATCACTCAATTCAGGTGGGGGCCCTATAGGAAAAGCAACCCCAGCAGGGGGGCATTATCATGAGCTGTGAACCTGGGCAGCCAGACAGGCCAGCCAAAATCCAGAACACCCTATCCTGTCCCCCAGCTGTGGCTGGGAAGCAGTGAGAATCCTCAGGGATCGTATCATGGCAAAGTCTAAACTTGCAGAACGTCTCAGACTTCCAGACCAATCAGACTGATGAGAAGGCCACGACCAGAAAACACCCTGCAGCTCCGTGGTCCTCGCCACTGCTTTAGGATACTCCTACACTCTTTCATTGTTTCTTAAGATGACAAACCCCTGGTCTCCCCAGAATCACCTGCTGAAGGGGAGGAGCAACATCCACCACAACCGCACTGCACTGTACATGCCCCATTTATAACTGTGCTGGGAGGGAAGTGGGTTAGAGGTGTCTGCAGAGAACAACAGGAAGGAGATGCTTCTAAGTGTTGCCTTCCCTACGATGCAGTGCTTTTGCAGAGCTCTATGTGTCTCCCAACCACAGGAACTGGAGTCACACTGTTTATTTTCAAACCTCAGGTTGCCTCAGTAGCACAGCAAGAGAACAGAACTCATGCCTTGAACCGAACTCCGGGCAGCAGAGCTCGGGGGAAGACGCAAGTCCCCGAAAGGAGTCCCCTGCATCACCTGTCGAGCAAGATGCTTGGGCACAAGGACTCTTTTTTGGATCCTGCCATCCTCATCTTAGGGCTGCCCTGCAGGGACATTAATTCTCCTGAGCCCTGGCTCTCCCACCAGTGCCTGACAGGTCTCTGAAAGCCTCCCCAGCTGACAGGCTCGGGCACGAGGAAAGAGCTTGGGACAAGGAGCCGCTTTCTGTGGGGAGTTGTGGGCACGGTGAAAGCACTGCTGGGAGAGGCAGGTTTGCTAAGTGATCTGATGCTACTGTCAGGAACGGAAGGAGTACACGTATACATACCACTGCTTCCACGGACGGTGAGTTGTCACCAACCACCAGCAAGACAGGGCACCTGGTCCAAAGCCCAAACAGAGATGTTACTCACAGTCCATCTACGGGATTTCTGAGATGCTGAGCTCTGTGAACCAGCAGCTTCATAAAAGCTTAACAACACTCAGTAAAATCCCTACCTGCCACCACACCGTGGCATTTTGTTGCACCAAAACATCCCCTGGGGCTTCACACGCACCCATACCGTCCCCTCCACGCACACCCACTGCGACTGCTGCGGCACACGTGTTGAAGGATGTGCCTAGGGCTGGAAGAAACACCACTCCGGGCTGCAACAGGGAGCGTGCTCCCCTTTCCCTCAACGTCTGTGAGGACTTAATAAGAATAATCACATGCAACAGAGTTTAGTGCTTCTCAGGCTGGCTGCTGCTGTTCTGGTTTGATCTGAGAAGGAAACCACAATGAAAAATGGCACAATATCAAAGCCTGTGTTGGTGAACCCGTGCGTTCACGTCCATTTTTACACAGACTGTAGTTCCAGAAGAACGATGAACATTCAGTGTGTCTACATGCACAGGGGGTCACTGGCCAAGTGGCTGTGAATTTACCCTATTCATTTGCAGATCAAGCTAAGAAAGGGGAGGCTAAAGGTGCTGCTTTGCTGTGTGGGCTACTCGGCAAAAAATAAGACTAGAGAGGCCGTGAGGCACAGACCTCAGAGCCAGTGGAGTGCACCTCGAAGGGGGTGGAGGATCTATATGCAAGTCTACGTAGCACAGAGATCCACACTTCCACAAGAAGTATGTTAAGAGTCTGTAGGTCCCTGTGAGTCACTGGAATGGAGAGACAGTGCTCTGTGGCTTACAGCTGCCTGCAAGACAGCGAGCAGCACAGCCAGCTTTGCCTGGAGACCAAGCAGGGAAATCCACCTCTCTGGCTAGCCAAGATCTAGAGGGTTTGGCTGTGGATGCCCAAAACGTTCCTGGGACTGGCATGAGCAGAAGTCCATACAATTTCCAAAGAGCAAAGAGCAGAGCTTGGGTGGCAGCCTGTAGCCCAGCCCAGGCACCCTGACTCAGCACTGCCTTTCAGAGTCTTCATGTGCATTACACACAGGAGGTCATCTGCTCCTTCTGCTTTCTTCCTTGGAACCTGAAAATTCACTATGTGTTCCCTGCCCTGATTATCACTAGTTGTCCAGTGTCGGTTCCCTGCACAGATGGAAGAGGCACTGCCAAGGAGGAAGAACATCCCCTGCATTCAGAACCCACTGCCATCTCTGGGAAAACTGGGTAGGTAACTTCTTTGGCAAGGTGGGGGAAGGTGGTCAGTGGCAAACAAAAGGCTGTCTCCTTATTTTTTCATGGAAAACAACTGAACTGACAGCTCAGCAAGTGCTGGGACTGCTGGGTGGACACACTTGTTCCTCTGACCCTGTTTTCTGGAGGATTTCAGGATGCTCTTGATGAAAGGGCTTCCAGACACCTCTCCTCTGCCCCATCCTAGCTGAGAGCACTGCACCACCGCCTGGGACTGTCTTCAACAGTTCTCCCAGTGCTTGGGCTTGTGGAGTTGTTGAGAAGCAGCAAGAGCTCTTCTGCTGAAGGGACTGCATGGTAAGTAACTGAGACAGGCTGATCCAGAGCAACTTACTTTAGTGTTTTTGCAGTATTTTCATTGATGCCAAGAACTGGTCTCTCAATTTCCAGGTCTCTACGACTGAAAGACAAAACAGAAGAACAATTCTCCGTCAAATCAACAGGGGAAACTGGTTATTGTGGGAGCACACACAATCCAACCAGGAGTGCTGGCTCCACAGCAACCAGGAAACAGGTTATCACTCCCTGGGTCAGCCCAGGAGCAGGAGGCCCAGCAGTCACTGCCAGAAAACAGGATCCAGGCTTTCGGGGCAAGCTTGCTGTGTGCCTAGAGAGGTGACCTACTGAGGAGTGAAAGGGTCATCCAGGCATGAGGGCTGAGCAGCTGAAGACTCAGCTTAGGACAAAGGTTCATAGGACATAATATCCAACAGAATAACACATATGGCATCAAATCCGCTGATCAGAGAAGCTATGAGAGCAATCTAGCAGGCAAAAAGGTATCCTGTACCTGTTGTATGAGGTAAGGAACAGCTGGAGGTTATCTTGGTTAATGTCCTGCGCGATGTGAAGCCTGTACGTTTGGATCAAATCGAGATTTGCCTGCAGTTCCTCCTGTACAAAAGCAGAAGAATTGGAAGACAGGGAATATCATCTTTGTCAGGAGTCAAGAAATGATACTCAGAAAAATACTAAAGCATTAAACTGCCTCCATACACACCGCTCTCCTGTGAACACGGGGGGCAGCGACTCCAGCCTGCGTTAGTACCTAGGCTACGTGGAGTGCTTCTGTGACATGACTGTTGGGTGCCATATTCTGGTGAGGTGATGACACTTCTACAAGTGGCAGCACACGCCGCTGCAGGACTGCGGCCATACCTTGAGATGGGCTCAATTAGCTCCCGAGCCTCAGTAACGCTTATACAGACAGAAATAGCTCTGGTGTAGGAAGCTCTTCGGCTCATGCTTAATGTTAAAGAAGCAAAGCTTTAGGTAAGCCCCAAGGCAAGGAAAATTTAATCCCAACACCCAGTTCTAAGAAGAAACTGCACTCCAGTGGGAGCTAGAGAGGGAGGCAGAGAAAAGATACTGTAAGGAAGCACCGCATCTAATGAAGAGGCCTGAAAGTGGGGAGAGAACAGCACATGCTCTAAGCAGGAGGAAGCTACGTGACTCCTTCCCGTGCTGATGTGTTGTTGCAGGAGTGCTTCAGCTCAGGGGCTGATCTGCTGCTGCATGTCATGTATAGCATGTGTAAGGCACAAAGCCCAGTATGCTTGCTGGTTGGGAGCCAGCAAATCCCAAACAGAAGCATCTCTGTATCCAAAGTTTTCAGGAGGGGCTGGTTTGCCTCTGCTGAAACTGAAGAGGATAACATCGAGCAGAATGCCACCGTTCAACATCTGGGCACGTACAGTATCCCATCAGTAGTTCCCAGCATTATCTGTGCTCTACCCACAGCCCGGATGCTTCCACGCTGGCTACACAGAACCAGCTGCCACTTGTTTCTGCAGACAGTTGCCTGGGCACCACAAAGACAGGAGTTCTAGTGCTAGTGTGTGGGACACTTCTTCACAGCACGTCTGGAGACAGGGAGGGTAAGCGTAAGGATGCTCATGCTCCCCGCAGGGTGCAAAGCCCTTGACACCCAGAGAAGACAGTACTATCTGTGGCCCCCCTTACTGGATGGACCAGAGCTATTTCAGAGCAGGTACGTACAGAAGCTATAGCTCCATGTACAGCTGCACGGGCAACACTAACACCTGCTGGGTACTTACGTGGCCAAAATGATGCGCCAAGACAATATCCACTATGTTGGTCGTCCAGCCTGAAAACTGAAGAGTGGCCGTGAATGAGGAGGAGGGAGAGTAACTGGAAAATTCAGTTTCATTACAAATTTCAAAGCAGCTGCTCAGAATAAAGAAAATAACACATTAACTACTCAAGTGATATAAGAAACAAATGCCTGAAGCTTGGGGTGGGCATGAAAGGTTCCAAAGAAGTCTGTGCACACATAGCACACAACTCTCCAGAAACCTGGAATTCTACATAACTGCAAGGGGCCAAAATAAAGGAATAATTAAAAGATCCATTTAACCTCAGCCAAATGAAGCCTGCAAGCATGAGTACTGAAGCAGAGGAAAGCTGAGTGCTCAACAGCTACTCATCTCCAAGCTGTTCATGAGGATTTCGCATTCACATATGATCACACCCAACCCTGCTCCTCTGGTGGAGGCTGCACTACACCCAGACTGAGAGTGCAGCGGGGGTAGAAATGAGGCTGCACGGTTTCTGCTATATGAACTGTGCTCTGTCCTTTTTCTTCTTACTCTACGCAGTGCTGATCAAGCACTGTGGAGAGGAGATGTGCAGGGGAAGGAGAATCTCACCTTGGATGCTGCCCAGTCAATCCAGCCCTTTGCACATGGATCAACATTAATAAGAACGAGTCCTTCCACCAGGTCGGGGTGACTGAGCTGGGGGGAGAGAGCACAGGGACACTCAGAAGGATGATTCAGCCCACACGATGGTCAATGGCAGGCGGGGCAGACGGAAAGCTTCTTGCAAAAGGAAGAGAGAGTAAAACGAAGACTAAGTGGGGAGCTCCCTTTGTGCTGGGCATCCTCTGGCCTTTCCAGAGCCTGGCCTAAAGCTGGCTCCCAGAGGGACCTTACTCGATTCAGTTGCTGACCACTCACCCAGCACCCGCAGCCTGAGCAGACCTCGGCAGTGTCTCCTGGAGAGTCTCCAGGCTCCAGTGTCTCCTGGAGAGTCTCCAGGCTCCAGTGTCTCCTGGAGAGTCTCCTGGAGTGTCTCCAGGCATCTGGTGCAGTCACAGGTCCTGCCCAGGCTCCTGTGTATGACATGACTGTGAGCAGTGACTCCCTCTGCTCCAGTCTGGCATCTACAGGAGGGACCTGGACAAACTCCTGTGCCCAGAGTGCAGCTCCTTCCACTCCTCGAAGAAAAGACAGTCTTCCAGAAGAGCTGTGGCAAAATGGCACGATTTGGCCCACGGCACAGGAGTTGGTGCTGAGGCCCCACCAGCACCTGCAGCCTGAGTGGAGGCCTGGGAAGCCCCAGCTGCAGGGGTACCAGGATCACCAGACAGCACCTGCACTGCCCTCCCAGCCCACAGACACCCCTTCCCTGCTCCAGCCCGGCATCCCCAGCACCCTGCAGTTTACCTCGGGGCTGGGGAGGTACAAAATACTTTGAGAACTGCTTGCACCCACAAACCCAGCAAGCAAACACAACCAGAGAACTCTGAGCTCACTCCACAGCTGAAATTTCTCAAGAGTTCTTCTGCTCCACTGTACAGATGAGGACTGGTTGAGCAGAAGGAAACAACTCTGTCCTCAGCAGCAACCTGTCTGCAATCCAGGTAGCACAGCAAGGGCTTTCTAGCACTGAGCTGAGCTGAGGACAAAGGCTTATATGTGCCATCTTCTCTAGCCAGCCTGGGAACTCCACATGATGAAATGGCAGGGAGCAGCAAGCACCAGTGCCTCACGCTGCCCCGGGTCAATCCTGACAGGACGAAAGGGGAAGCAGAGGCCTTTCTGTAGGAGGGGCAGCTGTATGGTGAAGTGGCTTTAAGAAGCAATAAGGGCCTAAACCATCAGCAACTCCCTGCACTCACTACTGAGAATGTCAGATTCCTTTGCTATTTTTTTTAAACACTACCTCTGAAAGACTCGGGCTGAAACTCGTGGGCTGCTGAACTATGCCCAGTGATTTCACATACTTATGAACACTCCACTAGAGAGAAAAGTAGATGTAAGTACCAAGATAAAGCTGGTACTCTCTTGTCAAAGTGTGGGGGGGTGGTGCATGATCTACCTCCTTCCAGTGAAAACCCACATTCCTCATCAGTGCTGGTCCACAGCACATCACCAAGTCAATTGTCTGGTGTCACAAACACTGGAAACAGCAAAGAGAAATGCAGCCAGTCTTTGTGAAGACGTGAGGCTGGATATTCCTAGCAGCTAGGATGGGCTCTGCTGACTCAAAGACATCACATCACAATCTTTCCACATCTGGCATAGCTTCAGACTAACTTTGGCTGCTTCACTTTAACCATCTGGATGCAAAGTAGCTCTCCCATGGCTCCCTGCAGGCCTGCTGTAATTACTGACTGCTACTTTGCCGGTGCCCCACAAACGGTCTCTTTGACTGGTGGAAGACCACAGCTCAGATAAGTCACAGGGAAATTAAGAGATACTTACTGCACACCTGCTGAGGACGTAAGCACCAGCTCCCAGTCCGATCCCAATGAAGCTTTTCAGGCTGAAATACAGGCATTTCACAATCAGCGAGGCTAACAAGCTCCCAGCTGAAGCAGCCCTAGCGGCAAAGCCTTTCCCCTCTCTGCATCCAGCTGCTCACTTATGGTTCGCTGTCAAAATGATTCAGCAATGATGCAGCAGCCATGAATTGTCTCGCGTGGCAGACAGTGCTCCCAGCATCAGAACCAGACACGGTTACAGGAGCTAGGAGATGCTCAGGGCTGCAGGGACAGCTCTGCAAGCGGAGGCAGAGGTAGGTCCTGGCAGGGCTGGCTATTAGGGTGCTATTTCCTTTCAGAGACTTACTTCAGGTGCGTCAGAACAGCGGGCAGCATTTCAGCCAGTTCATCCATACTGGGATACTGGTACCTGAGAACCAAGAGAGACTAAAATCAAAGCCCCTCCAAACAGAGTTCAAGAGAAGCTACCTTCCAGTTCCACCCAAGGCAGGAGAGACAAGGAACACCTGACAGGTGTGTGCAGAGGTGATATTTGTAACGATGCTGTACGTTCCAGCCAACTGCATGGACCCCATCCCTCAGAGCAAGAGAAACAGAGCTGTGGCCTTTTGGGCAGTCAGACTTCTGTGGGAGGATGGACAGATGGAGCAAGGAACACCAGCTAGACTGTAGTGTGCTGGGCTCATGCTCAAGTCAGAAAGCTGGTACCAGCAGCCACCACTGGTGAGGGCTTTACCCACACCTCAGTAATAGCAGAGCTCCCTCAATTCCCATCTCCTCTGCTCCTGAGAGCTGCCTCCCACTGCACTCAGCCTGGCAGTCCCACCTGGCTTAAACTGGGAGCTACCTTAGTCCAGACCACATCTGGAACAACGGGAGTCTCTGCAGGGCTCTTACCCAGATGGGAATGGGGGTGCTCCCTCCTGCTGGCCTGGTGCATCCACGTGGCAGACAGCAAAATGCTGAGTGATCTCTTGCATGTCTTCGAAGTTAAAGAATGCGTTAAAACAGGATTTGTCTACAACAACAACAACAAATAATGTAAAAAAAGAGATATTTCCTGAAGTTTTATTACAATTCACACCCTGAACACCAGGGCACACATCTCATGAGCTCCCTGGCTGAGTCTGCAGGGCGGTGGGTGCTGGGTGCTGCATGCTGCTGTGCCCCCCGGCCAATGCAGCAGAGTCCCAGCGAAGGGAGTGCCAGGACTGGAGGGCAGGCAGGTGACACCCCAGCACGGGGCTGAGGAGAACAGGGCCTTGCAGCAGCTGGGTGCCCACAGCACGTGCTGAGGAGCGCCGGGGTGAAGCCAGCAGTAGTTGCTGGGTGGGAAGGCAGGTGGAAAGAGCAACTGAGCCCTCTAGAAACATTACACTACTTCTGCAGCCTTGTATAAGGGAGTTGCCCACCTGCCCAGCATCCAGGGAAGAGATGTCTCGTGGCAGCTCTATCACACAGTGCAACAAGCCAGCTAGAGCACTGCTGTGTGGCGGGTAGACCCATTTCCACGATTCCACCTTAGCACAACCTTTCAAGGGCTGTTGGAACAGTTAGGGGTGTGCCACACGCTCTCCCTCCTGCAGACACTTCACTGTGTAATGATGTGTCTCAGCTCCAGGCTGGTCCTGCTGGTCACACACTCAAAATCAAATACCACAACCAACCACTTTTTCCACTTACGGTTGAGGCCAATGTCATGGTATGTGAGGATGACAGGTCTGTTCCCCTTGGGTGTGCCCCGCATGGTGACATGGACCACTCCGAAAGCTGTCTCAATGTCATGTTCCTGCGGAGAGAGAAGAAGGACCCTCGGTGTGCTGTCGGCTCCACAGGGAACCCTAACTGAGGGCCAGCAGCAAGGACTCATCCACACTTTAACATTCCTCTCCTGTCCACAGGGCTGGCTCAGGACAGCTCTTGCATCCTACAACCCTGTCAACTCTCTCTCCAACCGCTGTCAAAAACAGGTTGCTTTTGTACAGATGTGTGGAGGCTCTGGGGCTGTGTCTTCCCGTGACCAAGATCACATTTCAGTGGCCTTCTGTGACGTTGCTGCACTGCAGCAGAAGCCAGATATCACGTGTCCATCTGCCTCTGGGGGCTCACGGCATCACAAACGCCACTCCACCTCCACAGCCCTTGCTCCCCAGCTGGCATCCTTCTACCTCCAACCCACGAGCCCGCAAGTCTCTCTTCAGTGTGTCTCCAACCCACAACCCTGGGAATGTCCTGTCCGTGGGCAAGCTGATGCGAGGGGACACAGACGCATCTGAGAGGCTGGCAGCAGCCCCAGCCCCTGGGGACCCTGTCACAGAGTGCTTTGGAAACAGCACAACACCACAGAGCAGGCAGATGGGTGGGACAGCAGAGACACCCAGGCTCTGCAGACCCAGCCTCTGGCTGCCTGGGAGGTTGCACCCATCCACAGGGCAGCAGGTGGCAGCTTTTCCTTTCAACACCATTAAAAATGAAAGATACAGATCCACAGGTGCCTGTTCTCCTGGGCTGCCTGTCTGCTGCAGCCCCACCTTGGCTATCTGGCCAAGAGCCCATCGGACCACACTGCTGCATTAACGTTAGCTGCCTGCCAC
>JANHFX010011841.1:16426-45436 GCA_027560015.1 Chloroceryle amazona | reverse complement strand
AAGCCGAGAGGCCGGGACAGCCGTGGTGGGGCTGCCGTGCGGGCAGAGGACAGGGTTCCTCTCTGGACCGCGTCTATAGGTGCACGCGGTGGACCCCTGGCTCTGCGTGTCCCATTGTAAACGCACGCGCGGGGAGGAAACGAGCACGTTTATTGTCGCCAAAGCGGGAGCCGAGCCTTGGATTTGCCGGGGCTCGGCAAAGCCTGTGGGTCGGGTGAGATCCAGACGATGGCCGGGAGGAGGAATCACGCCGCCCTTTCCCGTTTCCGAGACCTTCAGGATCACGGAGTCCACCCTCCCGCGGAGGGGGTGTGGAGATGGTGACCAACAGCAGCAGGGAGGCTGAGAAGAGGGGGGCGGGTTATTAGTTCTACCAAAAGGTTCATTACAAACACAATAGATCTGTACTTTGGTTTTGAAGTGAATAAGCGTTACACTCCCTCGCGTGGAGATGGGGCGCTCACACCACGGGTTAGGACGCCCCGGGCACATCTGTGCCAATAAGAACGAAAACTCGATCAAGTTGTTTTGCCTGGATCTGCACAAGGGCATCTGATGTCCCAAGACACGTGCTTGAGGAAGACTAGTGACCAAAAAAACAATTGAGCAGATCAGACCTCAACACCAGGCCACGGTATTAAAGAGTTTGCCAAAATGGAGTGACTTGTGCTCCTGAAAAGCTCCACTCCCTCCACAGACCTTAAAAAAACCCCATCAAATTATTCATTGATAATTATTTCGTCCACTGCATTGCAGTGAAGTCCAAGCCATGCAGCACTGAATGAACTTTGTGATCAGCAAAGCCTCTGTCCCTGGAAAGTAACACTGCATTTCCTACGGACTCGGCAGCAGCCACGTGTCGTGGTGTTTAGTGAGAACATGACCACTGACAGGAGTTGTTCCCAGCTCTGGCACTGCAGACGGATCCTGTCCCTTCCTGCGCTTATTTATCCAACCCACCCGGTATCCGCTCCCTGCTTGGCAAAGGCCCCACTCCATCTGCTCTGGGCTGGAGTGCTGGACCATGTTGAGGGGGTGCTGGTGGGGGGCCATGCCTCCTTCCCTCCCAGTCCTGCTTGCCACCCAGCTCTCCCTGGTGCTAGGACCACCAGGGGCTGTGCTGCTCTGGTTACATTAAATAAGTTACAGTTGTACCATAAAGTCTTTGTGGGTTCACTATGGAGAATGTCTGTGCCCATAAGCCTGTTGTTCTTCCAGGCTTTTTTAACTGAGGGATAGTCACTGCGCTGCGGACGGGACTCTGCAGTGAGGGGAATCCCCTTGCAAGGTCAAAACGTTTGAACAAGGCCGTAGGCTGACCTGGGAAAGGTGCAGTCTTGTCCCTTGTCACCTTCCTGTGCCCTTAGCCTTCACTCCCGTGCACGATTTCTCCTGTTCCAGGCAGAGTGCCATCCCCAGCCATGGTGCTTTGTCTTGCTGGGACACTGCAGAGCCCAGACCCATGGCGTGATCCCATGGGGGCTCCCAGTGCCCCTGGGTTTCCTTCCACCCATTTCACCTGACACTGCACTGCTGTGGGGCTGGCTCTGCAGTATTTCAAGTACACAACAGCAAACCTGTGAAGTTTCTGAGTTGGGGTTTAGAGGCTCCAGGTGTCTGACAGTGTCCAGTTCACCCTGACTGTACCATACAAAGTCACTGTGTTGCTTGCAAAGTTAGTTATGTTTGTGCTTGCTCCAGAAGTGCCTCACCCTTTCATCCTGACTTACTGATCATTTCTTCTGGGCAAATTCTTCTTTCCTTCCTGACAACAACCCCTGAGGCAAAGCTTTCAGTCTAATAAAAACCAAAGGCAATCTGGTGAACTGACCGCCTTCCCGTGCTCACATAACACCCCGGGAGGCCCCCCCTGCACCACTCCTCAGCTCCCAGCAAGGAGATGCCGCCGTTTGAAGCCCAAGCTGGTTTGTGACAGTGCAGTCTGGCCCCTGTGCCCGCAGCGATACTGCATGCTGGGGCTTCTTGAGCTTTTTCTGCTTACCCTGGAGCCTTACCCTTCCTGGGGCAAAGGCACAAGAATGGAGCATTCCCTGCAAAAAGTCGCTCCTGAGCCATCAGGTGCTGCAAATGGTAAACCTGGGGGGTTATGCTGCGTAGCTGCTGGATTAGAGATGCTCCATCTTTACAAGGCACTTTGTAAAAGTCCCTTGAATGCTGTATGTGTAAAATCACACATAGGTGCTGAGTCTTACAGTAATCTGGAGAAGATGGAGCCCAGGAAAGACTGGGGGAAATTCAACACTGTAGTAGTCCAGGAAAAAAAAAAAAAAAAAAAAGATGGTGTGATACAGTAGGGTGCTCTCTGTGAATAGAAGACTTATTGTGAAAGGTCATAATTAGCTTGGTGGTAGACATAACTGGAGTGTAAAGCAAACCCTCTGGCCTGAGAAGCTGAGCACTGAGCCTCTTGCAGCTCCATATTCCGGTGAGAGAGGACTGGCTGTGGAAGACCAGCCTGAGCTATTCCACTTGTCCCTTGCCTAGGCTCTTCTTTCCTTATGACCACAAAACCAGCACAAAGCAAGTGAATTTCCTCTGCTGGCGTGTAAGCAACAAGCTCTATATTGAGAACCTGCATCCTTCCCCTACTCGCATGGTCCCATCCCCGGCAGGCAGGACTCCCTCCCTCACTGTTCTGGCCACAGATGCCGTGCCAAGAGCCGTGTCTGCTCCACTGAATCGTGTCTCTGCGAGAGAGGGCACAGCTGAAGACACTGGTACTTCAGTAGCTAGAGGCCGCATTGACCAGGCATCCATGATCAGAAGTCTGGCACTGCCCAGGTGTTGGTATAGTTCTTCCCGGATCAGCAGATTTTAAATTGCACTGCACCATACACATTCAAATAAAAGTCAGAGCTGATATTAAAACTGCCACTGCTCAGTCATGTATCCTGCCTGATTTTTCTTTTCCTCTTTCTTTAATGAAAAAAGTTGCTCATCCCTAAGGCTATGAGATATCTGTCTGGCAGGAGGTTCTGTGGGAAGCCGGGCTCGCTACCAGTTAATCAAATACTTGGCGCACTCTTTTAAGATAATATCTTTCTTTCATGGCTTGGGAGGGGGATGTATGGCTAATGGGGCAGACACTGGGAACAGAGAGCTTCAGGAAACAAAGCCACTGTAGCTAGGGATCCAGCTGGAGAGCCCACGCAAGTACTCCAACACATCAGTGTAACATGCTGGTGGAACAGATGGAGAAAAAACACCAGCACAGGTCTGGCTACAGGCATCCACCACCCAGATATAGAAAACAGTTCTGGTGATCAAAATGCCCTTATCCCCTTCCCTTGCAAGGCCTGGTCATTCCTTGGGCTTTACAGGCCAGGGTAAAATTGTACGTGTAACACACATAAGTTTTTGGATCGCTTGCAACACGCTCGGAAACGCAGAAGCTGCCTCGGCCAAGCTTTTCCTTCCCCATTTAAAGTGGTTGGGCAGGAGAGCTCAGAGCCTTGTAGAGTGTGAAATCACTGGTTCAAACTGCCGAGGATGCCAAGGCAGGGAGCAGAACAGCCACAGATCAGGACTTGTTTGCCAGTTTGCATTAAATATGCTTAATAACCATGATGCAGCGTAGGGTGCGTTCCAGGGTGTGAAGCTTCCTGAATACCCAGGGCCAGCTCTTCCTCCCCAGCGCCTCACAGGACACCTGAAGAACATGTGCCTGGGTCGCTGTGTATGCACCACCCTCAGCTGCTCTACCCAACAGTTCTGCAAGCAGCAGCCTGTTTCTGATTTGATACGCTCCTTTTTGCAAAGCAGGCCTACACCTAAGTGGCCATAGGAATGAGGCTTTCTGAGCGCCCTACTGCGTCACGGCAGCGAGGTGAGACCTGCGGAGGGAAGGGATCGGATGCAGAAGTCAGCGCTGTCACTCAGATTTCTTCTCTCCGTTGGCTCTGCAGATCGTGGTATTTTTAAGGAGCGTTCATTGGAAAGGTAACGGCAGAGTCTGACTGATGGTGTTTCTGGGCATCTATTCAAGATATTGAATGGCTATTTAAGATGTTTTCTCCCAGGCATTCAAAACCTTCTCTGGCTTTATAACCTTCTTGCTCCTCAACCCCCTTTTCTGTCAGGCTTTTGTCGTACAGCAGAACTCTGTGATGAAACACCACAGCTTTCAGGCACATGAGTAACAAACTGACTTGAGATGCCAGACGTGATGTCTTTCTTAATGCCTGTAACTTCCACTGCTTCTCTTAGTTCCCTTGTCTTCTCCCAGGATTTTAGGGGTAGACTGCTTTGTGTCCTGCAAATCATTTAAAAGCCACCAGCTCCTGCATTTAATAGACAGACTGAAAGAATCTTCAGTACAATGACTGGGATAAGGGAAGGACCTAGACAGAATTAGATCTTTTCAGATACTTGTATCGAAAACTCACAATTACAACAGAGAAATTAAAGCTGAGAGTTGTCAGTGGGGATCTGCTATCAGTGTAACAAACCCTGCATGGCTGCAGGGACCTCAGCCTGCTACCTCACCTGACAGCCTGATTTCTCATTTTCTCCAACTCCAGCTGGTTTCAGGAGGTTGGGAGCTTGAATTTTCTATGGAAATTACTGTCCCCCAGTTTGTAAGCCAGCAGGGACAGGGCAGGGAGCTTACAGTGCTGGGTCAGAGAATTTTATGTCTGACTTCCTAGGACGTGGGTGCTCAGGGATTAATCAGTACTAAAGGGGGTTTAGTGAATGCTGAAGCTGCAGGTAAGAAATTGGACATTTTTTGAGAAGTGATACTAAGGACACATTTGTGTGCTGCTGTGAATATGTAACTTTTTTATATATATATATGGCTCAATCATCAGCCTACATGAGCATACAAGAGCTGTGTGAGGTACTCGTGTACTAGGCAGACTGTATTTTATTTAAAACAGAACGTTACTGCACGACAACCGAGGCAGCAACAAAAAAAAAATCAGATGAAATGGCTGGAATAGGAAAAATATATCCTACTTTTTAACTAAGGTACATGTTAACCTACATATAAAACTACCACATCCTTTTTCAGGTAATGGTGAAGGGTTATTTGGAAGTGAATCAATGCACAAATGAGGGTGCTAATTCCAAAGAGTACATTTTCCAGCAGCCATTGATCCGATGTGGTGATTTGAGGTGAGACTGAAAGCTTTTAAGCTAGCTGGATATTAATTGCCAGGAATTGTGCAATCCAAAGGTCATAGCTGCTCATTCAAACCATGACAAAACTGTTAAGTAATCCCCTTTAGAGAGGCCAGCGTGCAAGTCTTGCGATGCTTCTCACAGGGTGTTCGAGACTCCTTGCTGAGCTGGTCTCTCCCTCTCACTTCAGATTATATTCTGCTGTAGAGGGGAAAGCAACCCAGGAATCAATCAGCTATTAAAAAAATTATGTTTGATATTGCTTTTTTTTTTTTTTGACTGGAAACTTGGAAAAAACCTTCAGTATGAGTAAACCAGTAACAACTCTTCGTTTTCTAAGTGCATAATACTTATGTAAAGCACAACAGTTATCAAGCAGGATTCTCCTGTCGCAGAACAGGTAGAGCACAGACACAGGATTTGAATTTCCTTCATGTTGTCTTCCTGCCCTAAAAATCGACCTAATTCTCATGGGAACCTCTTTTATTTCCTATCATCTTTCCCTATCTTGCCCAGGCAGAGTGTGGTGGTGATGAGGTGCTGGGAGAGGAGGGGCTGTGGGCTCAATGTCCCTGCACAGGCCTTGCCTGCATTAAAACCACTGCAGGTCTGAGCAGAGATGACTTGAGGAAAGCATGGACTGATTTCTTGACCTCTGAAACTGGATGCATCTGTCCATAGTTTGGATCTGTGAGTCATGCAAGTCTGGTTTTATAATCAAAAGGAAACAGGAATGTCTGGATTGACCTCAAAGATCCCCAGATAAAACACAGCATCTGTAGTAAGGCTACAGCCAGCTTTGTCTGCATGGGCTAGAAAAGAAGCTTAAGGTGGCAAACTCCTACGTAGACACATAACTTCTGCACGTCTTCCTGGATTTTACACTCTATGGGATGTGGAGCGATTTCAGTCACTAAAAAGTAACTCTCACAGGCTGCGAGCAGCTCAGCAACCACCCTCTGACCCACCTCAGCACATACCTCAAGCATGGGCAAACAGTTAAGTGTAGTCTGAAATGCAGCAGATGCTCTAAATGCTACAGGTAAACCTCTGTCAGAGACTCCATACTCAATAATCCCCCCCAGTAATGCAGACCTGTGAAAACCCATCTCTTGCTCCATGTTTTCCTTTCTTTCTTTGTGGAGGAGACATTTGTTAGCATCAATCTGGGAATCCCTGCTCCATGAGCGAGACCCAGCTCCTCTTTTCCACTAATTTGTTTTCTGTATCTGCCAATTTACCTGTCACAACAGAAATAGCAGTTAACTGCTGGCATCTCACTACAGTCACATTTCTTTGATTCCACCACTGTATTTCTTAATCCAAATCCACATTTGTGCTCCTTGCCTATGCCTATCCACAAAGTCCTCTGACATGTTCAGAAAATTCCTGCAGCAGCCTTTTCCTCTGGCCAGATCTCTGACAAAGCATCTCTTCCAAACCAGCTGTGGTCCTGCTGTGTCCTCTCACATAGCTTTACCCAATCCCCTTCCATTTGCTCTAGGGAAAAAAAGAGCACAACCCATCCCTCAGGTGTGGCCTCTTCATCGGATGCTGAATAAGCTGCAACTTTCTGATCCCTTATCTCTCGGTGGCTGCCCTGTGGTGGGGGGTGAAGGTCCTGCACTCTGACCCTAGGGCAGGCTCTTCAACTCCCTAGAGAGCTGATTGCAGTGCTTGTGGAGTGGTTTCCTCTTCTCCTGTGTACTTTTAGGGTCACCACATTCATCTGCCTCACTGAGCTGTCTAGGGGTTAATGAATTACTGTTTGTACAGCTCTTTGAAGATGAAAAGTGCAATGGTAGGGCTTTGTTATTGTTACCACGTGTGAAGAGCTCCATTCCAAACCCAAATGTATTGTGTTTGGCCACTGGATGTCACAGCTGCTCAACACACAATGCAGCTGAAATAAGAACGGGAAAGTGCTTACCCAGCAGTGGGCAACAGCTACATTTCCAGAGCCATTATTTGTTCTGTGAAGAGTGTTTGTTTGTTTGTTAAGGGGCTTGGGGTCTTCTCCTGTGTTTATGCACTGCTAATATCGATTTTTGGAGAGACTGGGCTGTAACTGGGCTTCCTCTGGGTGTTATTGCACTAGGTGAGCAGGAGCAAAATTAGTATTTTTATGGAAGGAGGTGCAGATACGTATAAAAACTAGTAACACGTTGTCTGAGAAGGTGGGCAGGATTTGTGCATGCTGACAAGCTGTCTTGTCACTGAATTATTCCTTCTTTATCCCACCACCACCCAGTCCACAGAATTAAGCCCTGGTATGATTAAAAAATTTCTCTTAGGCCAGCTCTCAGCATCACTCCTTTGATCCCCACGCTCAGGCCACATTCCTGTGCACCTCACACTAAATGCACAAGAAAAAAACTATCTCCCCCTTCCTAATCCTCCCTTCACACTTGGCTTTTTTCAAAGTCTCAAGTAGACATTCAGAACACAAAGTCACTTTCAGCAAAGTCTGTAGAGCAGCCCTATTGGAGATTACAAGAACTGTAATGTCCTGGAAATGAAAATGAAGAGGGATTATTTGACCACATTCTCTTCTCTTTATAGCATCACATTGTCCTCTTCCCCAGTTTGGCCAGTGGAAGGCTGCTCACACTTGTGGTGCGGTGAGGTGATAACCACCCCAGAAGTGATGTGAACATTAAAGAGGAATAAGTATTTTAAGATAATCCAAGGGCTATTGCCATAACCAAGAGTAATTGGCTGAAACTGAGCAAAAGAAAAATTAGGTTGATGATGAACTGCAGGTAGCTAATGCTGAGATCTGTTAGACCGTGAAATGGAATTTGCAGAGGAACCTCTCTGCTTTAAAATGGGCAAATCCTGCTTTTAGGAACACCGGTGTAAAGCGCTGGGGTCTCTCTACCTGCCTCAAAGCCCATTTCTCTTACAAAGCTTTGGTAGAATCAACAAATGTATCTGAATTTCTGTCAGTAGAAAGTGAATTTAGCCAAGCATAGAAAAACACTGTAAAGAAGGAAGAAAGCCTAAAGGGATTGTGTGGACTGGAGAAATGAATTCTAGTGCTTTTCTACCTCTGACTTCTGTGATCTCTGTATGCAGCTAAAAGCCAGGGGGCAAAAAGGGAAAAAAAAAAACCAAACCCAAAACATAGCATGAGCAAAATTTCAAAGCAGCGAGGGCCAATTTTAGAAGGAAGATGTAAAAACATTACAGCGATTGTTGAATAAAAGAATCTTGTGTTTCAGTCTGCACAGCTATTGCCAGCTTTACTCATGGGTTTGAGCCTACCAGCACTAGCTGCTTTTTGTCTTTCGAAAAAATTGTGGAGGCTCTGAATGCTTCTATTCATCCAGCACGACTTGAGCAGGCAGAGAGCTTCATGTGAAGAGGTTTTAGACTCACTTATGAAAACCGAGATAGCTCGATTGAAGGCAGTCTGTCCATCTCACATCAAACAGCCTGTTCCTGGTCAAATGTTTGCTGAACTTGGGAGTGATGCAGCTATTACTGCAACCTCTGATGAAATTCCTGCTGATTCAGAGGGAGAGGAGTTAACCCTTTCAAGTTCTGGGTCAAAGGAGCACTGAGGTATTGAGCCAACTACTTCAATGCAATGTCAAGGTTTTAATGTGGCTACCAATACTCAGAATGGATCAGAAAGTCAGACTTGAGCTGAGCTTTAGGCCAGCGAGGACAGAGGGTAGAGCCTGGGAGAAGTGGGATTTAAAAGATGGCAGAGAGTCAGGGAAAGCTGTAGAGATAAAAGTCAAGTGCATGGAAGCCAATGATGTGGGATAAAAGGCTTATTTCCTACTGCAGTCAAGGTGGGAGGGGGGAGGCTGAAGTCTATGTAACTGTGTCTGTGTGAAAGTCGCCTGCCTTTGTGAAGAAATCACACCAAGAATATTCATGGCTGACATACCCAACATTAGATCTTCCCCCTGGCTAAACCTGGGTGCAGAGGTGAGTCCTGTTCCACCTACAACCTTCTTCACCTGTAAAACACCCGTTCACTTCAAGCATGGTCCTGCTGCAATACCTGGAGTTGCCAGACACTACATCCACACCTCTCTCCAGCAATTACGTTGGGGTAGCAGAACAGATGACTAACAAAGATAAGCCTCAAGCCAGACAGGTTTAATACCATGTACACTAAAAAGCTCTGCAGCTCCAAGAATCAATAAGCACTGGTTGATGTCTGCAATACCTTATGCAGGAGGACTCCTTCCATATATTCAGCTTGTAGTTAGAAACTTAATATTCAAATACATTTAAAGAGTTTAATTAAAATTATTGTTCTTCATAACGCCAAAACAAATTCACACTTACAGCACTCTGGGGAGAGGATTTACTAAGGGCACTGTCTCCCTGAGTAGCCACTAACTTGGGGAGGCTAACCTGAGCTAACAGAGATGTGTTTTTTTGGATGTGCTGAGCACCTATAGCTCCTGCTGATGTCAGCTGGAAAAATCACAATTTTATCATATTGCAAAAAAACTCCATTAAAAATTAATTCACTGTCATCTCCAGTTTCCTGGCACCAGTACATTCCTGAATGGGCTTTATTTCAAAACTCTCGTGCAGGCTGGGCGAGCTAATCGATAAAGCACAGGCAGGAGAAACAGCTTGTCCCTAGGTGACATCCATTTAAACATCCTTGGTGAGCACTCACAGGCAGGGGGACAGGAGGGATGCTTTGCTGCAGAGGTGACCTCCTCTTCTTGCATCTTGTTCACACCCTTCCGTGCTGCTGTGTGGAATCCTGAAGTGTAAACAGGTATAAACCCCCAAAATTTCTCCCTCAGCTAATTTCAAAGTCTATTTACCTAACTGGATACACAAGGATTATGAAGTGCATTGCAGGGCATGTTTGATTTATCCAGTCCTTACACAGTTCAGTGCAACTGTCAGAATAAATGATTTCTTCAGGGGAGAGAGGGAAAAATATACATTTGGTTAATCAACTCAATATTACAGCAGTTCCCAAAGATTAAATATGCAGTGCATGAAACAGCAATCCAGGAATGGCCTTTTAATGTTAACAGTTCACTTATAAAGAATAAGGTTTTGAATAAAAACGCCCTGTTTCTGTTCCTCAGCAGAGTCTAATCCTAGAAAACTGAGTTCCCATGAAAGCTGTAAGACACCTACAGCTCTTACTGTTGAATTGCTGTTATTATGTACCCTACTGCTGAAAACAATAATTGCAAATATTACTGCAAGGGGCAGGGACGTTACAAAGAGAAGGGCTGAAATTTCACTAGAGATTTTTACGCTTCCTAAGGCTTTTTAAAGAAATGCCCCCTCCACCTTGGTTCTGGCTGCAGATCCAGCGAGGGACATGTGGATCCCAGCTGCCCTGTTCCCCCTGCTCCTGGTGCGCCTGAGCTGCTCTCACCTAGTGCACTGGACGTACAAAGGTAATGAAAAATGAGGCTGTTTTGGGACTGTTAGTGCTTGCTAAAGGCGCTCCCATCCTTTCTGTGCTGCCGAAGCAACACTCAGCTTGACTCTCTTTCCATTAGTGAAAGATCTCCACCGAGCAGCTAATTTATTCGGCTTTATTATTGTCTGTGTGTCTTGAAAGTGATTCTCTTTAATGTCACCCCTTTTAACTCCTTTGTGTGGTGAGGACACATTGCCAGAGTTGGCAGACCAGTGACACTCAAACAATGGGGCAAATCTTCACAATGCGTTAGAATAAAAGCTGCCCTTTGGACGATCCTGGAAGGAAAAGCTTTAAATACTGCCTACTTGTTACTTTATTGCCATATGCCATGCAATACAGATCACTAAGAAGTGCTTATTTATCTGAGCCACCCCACATCACTCCTATCTCCGAAAACACACAAAAGGTTCCATTTATTGAAACAATTTCACTTCTATTCTTCTTTTGTTAGCTCTCTGCCTAGTTAAAAATAGCAAATTTGCTGCCGGTTCCTGATCTTAAGCTGAGACTTCCCACCTATTGCCCTGGTCTTATTCACTGTCAGAGAGGTTGAGAACCTGACTCCACACCTTTGGCAGTTGAGATGCATTTAAATCCCTATTTCTATATCAAAACTGCTTCTCTGTCGGTGGAGGATCAGAATCCAGCCCTCACTAAGCTATTACTGCAATGCAGTTTCTTATGTTGCAGCACAGTTGTCCCGCAGACAGAATAATGTGTATTTTCACTCTAGGGAAGGCAGAGCAACCTTTTATTGCTGCAGCTCCCGGTGTTATAACAACTAGATTGACATGCCCTGCTGGCAAATGAGCAGAGTTTTCTGACTCCTGAGCTAAGAGCTGTTTGCTTCTCCTCCACACAGAAGGAGAGCTGGATGAAGAGCACTGGGGAAAGCACTTTGCAGACTGTGCTGGCAAGCACCAATCTCCAATTGACATCCAGAGGAAAAAAGTGAAGTACAACCCCCAGCTGCTGCAGCTGGAGCTGAGTGGTTATGATGGGCCTCTGCAGGGGGATTTCACAATGACCAACAATGGTCACTCGGGTAAGATCCTTCTCATCACCTCCCTAGAAAGAGAAGCTACTTAAGAAGTCATCACGGACAAAGGGGGAGCCTGAAACAGAAATCAGGGTACAGAGCTCACAGAAGTTATTTGGTCCTGCAGCAGCTCCTGCTGTCTGTCAGCAAGAGCAGCTCTGAGGCACAAGGAAGCAAACGCCGCCTGTCCCCCCCACCGCCCCTGCGCTGCAGCTTCACGCAGGCACCGAGCACTGAACGTGCAGCACCCAGGGGCCTCCCATGCACTGTTTCCATGGCAGCAGGTGATGCTGGCAGCCAAGAGGGCAGGGAAAAGGCCAGGGCAGCAAAGGCCTCACATTTTTGAAATGCAGATGCCTTTAATGGTGGGTCTGTCCCGAAAACACAACTCTTTTATCCACACCTCTTTGTTAGCATCCTGCCCTGAGGAGTTGAGGTTTCTGCGCATCTTATGGAGTTAAGGTCTGCAGCCGTTCAAAGGTAGAGAGAATGCACCTTCCTGCTGGGACAGCTGGGGGAAGACGCCTGAACCTGACAGCTTTCTGCTTTCAAGCTCTAAAGTAGGCTGTGGTGTATCCTCTGGAGCTTTCACCCAGGCAGCATAGCGTGAACTTACTACATGGTGTTTGGGGTACAAAGGAGACTTTGAGGGCAGGTATGTACTTTCCCAGTAAGCACAGGATATGGGAACAGTGTGTTCCTCACACAGCTCCTGCGTGCTCATCTCACCACTCTACCATAGCTAGAAGATGACCACAAACCTTTTGTGTCCAGCAAGTGACACTAGGTTGAAAGGTGGTGGAATGAGGCAGCTCTGCCACAGCAGTAGGGAGCTGTTTCTTCCCTGGCTGAACGGATGTCCTGGGAAGATGTCAGGCTCGGGACAGCACAGGAACAGATTATTCGTTTCAGCTGATTGAAATGCTCTTCACAGACAAAGTGGTTTGGTTTGTTGGTTTGGTTTTTTTTAAACTCACCTTAATTTGCTTTCCCATCTCACTTCATTCTGCTCTCCTAGCTTTGCTGTTTTCCCCAAGCACACAGGAAAGCTTTCCAGAAACTCTTATATAAACCAGAGAAATAAAAGGAGGTTATGTTTCTGCAAGATATTTTCTCTGGTAGACATTGAAAAGGGATAAAAGGCAGCTAGGGCACCATAGAGTGACCCTGTCTTTCAGCATACGACAAGACTGCAGGACTAATGAGTGGTATTTGGGGCGTACTGACTCCTTTCTGCATTCAGAAAATGCATCTTTTGGCCCCGTGCCATAATAGGAACTAGAAGTGATAGGACCAGAGAACCATAGTTCAGTAGTAAGTTTGCATCCAAGGTTTACTTAGTTGTAGGTCACACAAAGTACAACACAGAAGAGAATCCTTCCCTTAGAGCATTGGTATTTCAGGTCTTAGGAAGGGAAGCAGAAGCACAGCATGGGTTAAAAACCTTGCCTTTAGCCACAGTCTCAGGGCAAGGCTGATCGTTTAGGAGATCCTGGATTGCCCTGCTGCAGGCTGTAATTCATTGTCTAAATAATTCATCCACCGGTACTGTTGGGATAATGCTTTTGGACTACAGATGAGCAACCAGAGAATTTTCTGATAGCTGCAGTGGGGAGAGAAAGAATGGTTTGGGGAAGGTGTTTAGAACACAAAGCTGGTAGCTCTTTAATCTCACCGTCCTTTCTTCCTCTCTGTAGCAGAGAGAGAAATACGGTGTGAGCACAGACAGGATGAGCCATCCTGCCTTCAGAGAAAGACTGTTGGGATTGTATTTCTAAAAAATCCTAACTCCTCTTTCTCACCCACACCAGCTCAACATTCCGTTAGAAGCTCTCATGTCACCATTGCTACCCTGACTGCCTACAAATTAATTCCTGCAGGTTGAGCTTTCAGATCTGACTGCACGTGTGTATTTCACTGTTCTTTTGTTAACATCAAAACAACGATTTTCTGATGTGGTTCATTTTAGTAAAAACACAAAGCAAACGCCTGTCCTTAGTCACAGCTTCTGTGAGGTCAGGCCAGGGGTTGACAGAATTTCTGAGACTGGAATAGACCTCCAAGATCATCACGTCCAGCCTCAAGGGTTCCTGCTGTCTTCAGTGAGGTGAGGCAGGGTAGCAAGGAAAATATTCCACTGGGCCACATTAGAGAATATTCACTACATCTAAAAGGGATAAGAAAAGTCCTGCTGGGCTGAGGTTTTTTGATGGTTCGGGGTTTTTTTGTTTGGTTGGCTTTAAGAGAATTGTTCCTCTAGCAGGTAGCAAGGACACACAGCTCTGGAAGATGAAAATGCCATCCATGCAGGATGTGGGCAACTTCCTCCAGTAGCAGGTTTGTCTTAGAACTGGGACCTCAAGTGTGGCCCTTCATTAACTGCCCCTGAGGCTAGAGATGAAAACAAGGCTGGCTGCATGTGCTGTGACCTGTAAGGCAGCAACGGACAAGAGTCCAAACTGCAGAGCAGAAATGCTCGAGAAAGGCACAGTTGTGCTCCCATTCACGCTGCGTAACACCAACTGATTTTCCACTGCCTGGCAAAACCAGAGCTAAACTGGAGGAAGGCACTTGCAGCTCAGAGCAGTCTTACCTCCCACACCCACGCTACACGGGTGAAAAGCAGAAGCCAAATGGACAGTTACTTACCTTCATGCTCTCAGATAAGTATTTGCACAAAATACCTTACAGAAGACTTAAGGTTCCCATAAACTCAGAACAGAATTCTCTGGCTGTGTTTTGCAGAAAGTAGAGACTGCAGTGAGGTACTTGAGGTAAGGAACCCTAATTCTGGAAGGCAGGCAGCAGAGATCTCCTGTGAAAAGCAAGGTAGATTGATTTTTTCCTCCATTCTAGCCACACTGAGATGTTACCAGGAAACATGTATTCACCTCATCTGGCTGTAAAGAGTTTCCAAACAAAACTTCTCACAAACCCAAACCCACAGCTAACAAATCATGTGCTGTGCTACTTTCTGCAAGGAGTGTTGCTGGTTTTTGTAGCATGCTGTGGGCTTTCATCAGGATGAGACAGTTCTCCATTTTCAATCCCAGGTTTGGCATGTCTATTAACATAATATATGATTTGCAGCAGTACATTAGTAGGAAGACAAGTGTTTTATAGTGTCTCTAGGAATACTCCTTGGCAAGAAGAAGCAAAGAGATTTGTCTCTACAAATCCTTCAAGCATTAACACAGCCTTTTAAAAATTGCAGGGCTCTGGCCCAATATGCCAGTTCTTAGAAGATTCAGAGTCCAGAATACTGGAAATTAGGGTGACAGGCTAGATGAGGCCAGTCCTTTTGTTTGTTTCTATCCCCCTTTTCTTCCTTGGAAATAAAGTCGTTAACAAATCTGGGCAGAGCCCTGCAAGCTGTGATGTACTGTGCGAGAGATTAGCACTAAAGCACTTTTATTACTGCCTAAGGGAAAAACCCAGAGCTGCTCAGATGGAAAAAAATTCTGCTTACACAGCCAGTGCCCAGTCATCTCTGTGCTTGGTGTGGTCTCTGTGGTGCAGAAGCCTGAGGTCAGGAAGGATTTTTAAGCACACCTACCTTTTAGCTTCGGTGGTTTTCCTTGTATACCGGAGTCAGTTCCCTGGACGTGACTGCACCAGCTTATTTCAGAGGGGATGTTATGGGCAGAAGGCAGAGGCACTGCAACTGCAGCTACAAGAACAGGCATGGCCACAACCATTGCTGTCTCCAATCCTATTTTTCAGTTCAGATTGATTTGCCACCCACCATGCACATCTCCAGAGGGCTCCCAGGCCCCTACACAGCTGTACAGATGCATCTGCACTGGGGTGGCCTGGACCTGGAGACCAGTGGCTCTGAACACACCATAGACGGGATGAGATACTTTGCAGAGGTACTTGTGAACAGGATGGGCTGGCGGGAGGGTCTGTTGCAAGTCTGGCACTGGGGAAATGGGAAGCTGCAGACAGCAAAGCCTGCAGGGAGCAATGCACAAGCGAGGGGAGAAAAGGGGCTCCTGTAAGTGCAGGTGG
The DNA here is from genome assembly GCA_027560015.1 of Chloroceryle amazona. Taxonomy (NCBI): domain Eukaryota; kingdom Metazoa; phylum Chordata; class Aves; order Coraciiformes; family Cerylidae; genus Chloroceryle; species Chloroceryle amazona. The sequence goes on along the minus strand of JANHFX010011841.1, from coordinate 29,816 downwards.
TTGGTGCAATGCAGGGGCTGAGCATGATGGTGCTGGCACGGAAGACTAAGAAAAGCTGTCACAACAGTACTAATATCCTTCAAAGCTGGAGTTGTTCCTTCACATTCATCACAAACCTATTAAACTAAAGGTGTCTCTGGCTGTGCTGTGAGGCACAAGCAGCAGGAGGTGCGACAGTGACTCTCTCTTCGCTCTCTATTTGGTCCTTTAAAGCACTAAAGGAAGCCATTTATCACTTCTTCCTAAATAACCCTGTCTCTCCTTTGACAGCTGCACATTGTCCATTACAACTCAGCTGACTTCTCAAGCTTTGAAGAAGCCAAAGACAAACCAAATGGATTGGCTGTGCTCGCCTTCCTGTATGCGGTAGGTTTGATGCCCAGGTTGCTGAGCAAGGCCAGTCTGTGTTCACAGGCTGTACTATAATCACAGTCTGAGGGGGTCCAGACACAAGCAGCCTGCACTAGCTTGGCACATTTATCCTAAGAGATGACGTCTGCCACCAGTTTGAGGAAGCTGTGCCAGAGCAGGAAGGTTCATCCCTTATGTCGTCTGGTGCTCACACACTAGAACTTGGGAGCCCCGGAAAAATCTGCCCCATGAGAAGTCCAAATGGATTATCAGTGGCAGGTGGATTTTCCCTGCTGTACCTCAAGGCTTTGCTCTGGTTTGCAAGTGGGAACACCTGATCCTTACAGTTCACTGTTCTACCCAGCACCTGTACACACCTCCCCTCACCCAGGCTTGTCCAGCCTTTCAAGACATCTGCGACAGTATTTGTCCTGTCTCCCACTTCATCAGTTAGTCCCCCAAGCTGATGAGTAGCCCAGAAGGACAGGCAGGTCACTAACCTTTTGTTCAAATTTCTGCTGTGTTTAGGATGGGCACTTTGAGAATACTTACTACAGTGAATTCATCTCCAAACTGGCAAAAATCAGATTTGCAGGTAAGCCCTGGGAACGCTCTTCTCCCCCCTCGATATTCCCCAAGCCTTATGCACGTGCTGGGTCTGGGGACAGACATTTTGCCTTTGCTTTACTCGCAATTACATGGCCACGCATCCTCAGCCACACACAGCTTCACACCATCGCTGCCCAAACAGCAGCCCACACAGCAGGGTGCTGCAGAAGATACTCAAGGCAGCAATAAGCATACTCCTGGTAGGTCTACACAACACACCGCAGGACCATCCCGTGACACCTTCCTACCATCCTGCAGCCTGTACGCCCAGACTGCTGGTGCCCCGATACCCTCCCCTCCTGGGGGACTAACAGCTACTGGCAGAGCACTGCGGGGCAGTTCCTCACCACCCCCAGGACCCCGGGTATCTCTGAATGACAAACCATTGATCCACTGACCATTCAGTTCCCTCCATCTTCATCCACTTCTGCCAAAGGTCTAATATACCAGTGCAAAGTCATTGGCCAACACCAGCTCTAGCACCACTCTCACCTTTCTCTTTGCTCCCCATCAGTTGTTAACATTGCCCCTCTGTTTCCTCTTGAGGTCAATCGACAAAGCTCAGTTCTCTGGACATCCAAGCCATGCTGCCAGAAAACCTCTCGCACTTCTACAGGTACCAGGGCTCGCTAACAACCCCCCCCTGCTCTGAGAGCGTGATCTGGACCATCTTTCATTCACCCATTGTCCTGTCACACACACAGGTAAGCGGTAGCTGTTTACCAGACAGCAGCTTCTCTTTCCTCCACACTTCACCTTCCCACACAAGTTGCCTTTTCTGTCCTCTGGCAATTCTGGGAACAGCCTGACAGAGGAGCTAATAGGGCATTTCTCATATGGGGCTTTTAGGCTAGGCTCTCGAGTAACTCACACTACACCGTGATGCTACATGACAGCAGGGTCAGTTTCTGTACAGCAGCAGTTTACCTGAGCTCTGGTGGGTGACAACGAAAAGGAAGAGACCAGTCAGGATCAACAAGGCAAAAAATACTGCAAGAGAGTAAAAAAAAAAATACATAAGAGCCATTCATAACATTAAAATAATGATGGAATAATTGGCACCTTTTTAGAAGAATACTTTGGGGTTTTTTTTCTTGTCTACACAACATTGTGCAGCTAGATTGGCTCAGTTCAGGAGTGGCCTGCTGTGAGTTTTGACTGTGTGGCAGGAGAGGATTTGTCCAGGCTCCAGCAGAGGCATTACTGAGGTCCCTGTTGATTACACAGGAGCACTGAGCAAGGACCCCACAGTTCGTGCCCCAGAGCTGAGTGTCATCAGGTGGCAGGATCCCCTTCTCTCTGTCTGCCTTGTCAGGAGAAAGGCTTTAGCAGAGGAAAAAAAGTGACCTGAGTAAAATAAGCTTCCCATGAGTCTTGCTGAGCGATTTATCTTCCTTAATGAAAAAGAAGCATCAGAAACATTTTATTCTAGGAGCAAAATAAGATAAAGTGGATGCTGCAGTAGTGGGGCAATCACAGTGTGTTCTCATTTGAACAAGAAATGCTCTTTTTGGCAGGGGAAAAACTCACAGGAGAAAGCAGCATGCTAGAGAACAGCAGCAAAATCTCCATCCATGCATACCATGGGGCAGGTGTTAAAAACCTCCTTCAGGTGAAACATCTTTATCATGAATTAGCAGATAAGAGCCCTCACCTTCTGTTTCTTTCCCTTGCTAACGCTCAACAAGAGACCCTGTGGGTTCCTCCAAACAGATTGCTAGATTTAATACCAAACTGTTGCCCTCTGTAATACGCCTGAGTTGCTCACAGATCAGCCTCCTGGAGAACACCTTGCTGGACTGGCAAAACAGGACCCTGCGCAATGACTACCGGCGTGCCCAGCTCCTCAACGGGCGGGTGGTGGAGTCCTCCTTCAGAGCCCAACGCACCCAAGGTAACGGGAGCTAGCAGGCAGGGATTGGGCTTTCCCCAGGGAAGGGCAAGAAAGGGTTGTCTGACAGCTCTTGGTTCTGCCTCCAGTGGTGACACTCAGATCTCCCAAGATAACTGGTGCCACCACAGAAGAATACTTGATCCAGGTGTGTCTGCACCCATGCAGGTGAGGTACACCCACCTTGCAGAAACCACCCTGGCACAGTGATTAGCCAGACTCCCCAGGGAGGTGAGATGCTGCTTTTTAAAACAAAGGTTTTCCCCAAACCTTCTTGGTGATGAAGGGACAGGATCACCTCTCTTAGGAGGAAAGGCTGAGAGCCCTAGTGCTGTTTAGCCTGGAAAAGAGAAGACTGAGAAGGGATCATATGAACATTTACAAATCTCTGCAGGGTGGGTGTCAAGAAGGGGCCAGGCTCTTTTCAGTGGTGCCCTGGGATAGGACGGGAGGTGATGGTCATGAGGGGAAACATGGGAAACTCCACCTCAACATGAGGAAAAGCTTCTTGACTGGGAGGGTGACAGAGCCTGGCCCAGGCTGCCCAGAGAGGTTGTGGAGTCTCCTGCTCTGGAGACTTTCCAGCCCCCCCTGGCTCTGTTCCTGTGTGGGCTGCCCTGGGTGACCCTGTTCTGGCAGGGGGGTTGGACTTAATGTTCTCCAGAGGTCTCTTCCAACCCCCACCATTCGATGAGTCTACAAACTAGAAAGCAGAACATCTACCATGTGCAAGTCCTGGCCTTCTGTACGTTTATCTGTCTGGTTGCTCTAGAACAATGCTATCCAGAAGAATTCAGTCTCAGACTGGAACAAATCCAGGTGCAGCTCCAAGACATGAAGAGAGTGTTGCTGAGTGGAGTGAGCCACACAGGTAAGAAACACACGTTGCATGGATCGAGAGCTTATGTCCTGCTGTTCTTGATGGCCTAAATCATCAAGAAGTTTGGTACTGGGCAGGTAGAAATTTGCTGCCTGATGATGGAAAGTCTTCAACTACATCAGCAACTGCACCTTTCTCTTACAGCATCTGAGCACATTTTTACAAGCAGTAAGGAATTTAAGCTCACAGTTCCTCTAGGATAAATAATCGTAATCTCTATTTGAGTGATGAGGAGAAAAAAATAAAAAAGATAAAAAAAACCCCAGACTGTCCCAAACAGTCAGGTGAGGGAGCTAAGCTTTTCTTCATTTCAAGCACCTGCCTTTTTGGCAGGACACACACCAGTAACTGTGGCTCAAGACAGCCAAGGGTGCCACAGCCCCACCGGTTCCTGGGGGTGGATTCCTCAGGATCTGGGCTCATTTAGAAGCACGGCAGAAAAGGTGACAAGTGGCTTTCTGGTCATTTCAGGTATGGAATCCAGCACTTTTCCAGCTTTCTACTTCCCTGTGGAAAACATCGAGAGTTTTGTGAACATTGATCCTCTCCATGATATGTCTCTCCAAGCCTTCACCTTATGTTTCTGGAGCAAAGCCCAGCCTGCTGGCAGCCAGACTGTTCTTTCCTACTCCACACAGGAGAGGGATAATGAGCTAGTGATGACTGTGGGCACAGATGTGGGACTGTGGATAGGAGGCCATTTCATCAGCTTCCCCCTGTACCACAAGGCAGAAGACTGGCTGCACTACTGCATAGCATGGGCCTCCCAGTCTGGAATGGCAAATTTATGGCTCAATGGAGCAGCTGGTAAAGCAAAGAGTATCCAGAGAGGGTATGTGAGCCAGGCTGGAGGGACCCTTGTGCTTGGGAAAGACAGAGACACTCTTCTTGGGACATTCTCTAATGGTTTTGCAGGGTGGATGACTCATGTGAACCTGTGGAGCCAAGTTCTCAGTCCTGCAGATGTTCGGGCGCTTGCGCTGTGCAAACCAGGGCAACTGAAGGGAGATATCATTGCATGGGGAGAAACCTCCATGACCCTCTTGGGCGGGGTGGTTCTGGAGCCTGACACCAGCTGTCAGTGACCTTTTTTAAGGCAGCAGAAGAATCCAAACTGTTTGTTGGAGAAACTGAGAAAAAAATATGTAGATTATTTGCTTATTTTTCCTTCTGCTTTGTATAGACTCACTGTGCACCTGCTAACATTCCAGGTCATCCTTCCAAGAGAGCAAAGCCTCCCATCAATGAGATAGAGACAAAGAACAGAGCAGAACCTGGCACAGTCCAACACATTGCATTGTCACAGCCCTGCCAGGAGTTTTAGGTCCCCATATGTAGATCTTCCTACATGCCAAAGACCTGCTCTCTTTGCTCAAAGGAGCCACTTTATCAAAGCTCTCTCTCAGACTTGACACAGCCTCAGTTTCTCACCACCCCCCCGTACACATCCTTGCTTCTCACCACCTCTTCCCCTGCAGATGTGGCACGTAAGAAAGGTGCATAAAGCCCTTGCAGGACAGAGCGTGGCTCCTATGCAATCCCTGTGCCTTGATCAGCGCCCTTCTTTCTGGAAAGGGATGTCAAGACAGAGCATGGAAAATGCTTCTTTTTCAACATGTAAATATCACAAGTTTGAGGACAGGTATCAAACTAATTTTCTAAGGTTAATCATGGGAAGGGCTATCACCACAAAATCCATGCCAGGCTTTTCAACAGTTCTGCTTTTTTCAACAGAGAGGGCAGCAGCCCTGCATAAAAATTAATCAAATTTAATTTCCCCATGTTAAGTTATGCCATAATTAACCCCCAAAGCCCTTAAACTAATAAATATTTTAAGAAATCCTCCATTTTTATCAGTGTGCACTTTACTTTCTTCTGAGAGTCAGCTCTAGTCCTTTGATTTGGAAAAGCTTTGAGTCTATTGAGCCTTCAGATGCCCTTAGGGGACACAGAGAAGAAGGACCGAGCTCTAAACCATCTGAAGACTTTTTCAAGTGGTTTCAAGCACCTCAGAGCTATTTCAAAAACCTAAATTTAAGCAACTCAGTGCAAAAAGCCAATGACAATTTTGGACATGTTTGCAAACACGGGTTCCAACCTGCAGCCCCCTGCACAGGAATCAACCTGAATTTGACTCCTGCAATGCAGAAGGGAGGTTCTTGCTGAATTCAATACCATGTTTCTCTGGGGGGCAGCAAGCTTTGACTGGCTCATGCCTCCAGAGTTGGGACATGGGGATTATTAAGGGATTAAGAATGTTGCTCTTTGGTAACAGAAATATAAACACTAGGGAGTGAAATTAGCTAAACAGCTCAAAGACTGGAGTGCCACTGGAACAAATGGGTATAAATTGGTTGTGAAAAAGCATCAGCCACATGGATGGCTTCTAACCTTAAGCACAAGGCTTTGGAAGGACTCAGCAAGAGCTGAGGACTAGGTCTGAGTTGAAGGAGAGAGTTGGGTGAGCAAGGTGGGGTGAGATTAGTGATCTGCATTTCCAGTTTAGCAATCCTTCAAAGCAGGCAGAGAAGGGACAAGAGTTGACAGGATAAATGCTATTAGCAGCCCATCCAAAGTACTTCAGAACAACTGATACTCTTTCTGCCCCAGAGCATCAAAGGCCTGGTGTCACAGATGCTGGACCCTCAAATGCAGGCATGAGAGTTTCTCAGAGGAATACACTGCTCTCCTTGCACACAACTGACCAAAACCCAGCCCCAGAGCTGGCTTGTGTCACCTGAGATGTGTCAGTCAGAACATCATGGACATATATCACCTGATGACATAGGTTATGCAATCACAGGAACCGAGCTGGCTGAGGACATCGTCCTTTCCTTGTGGCAAACACCAGGAAGAGGTAATTTGCCTTGGCAGGGACTCTGCCATGAAGCAGAATGGTCCTGTTCATTACTCACAACACACTCAAGACACAAAGGCTTATTTGAGAACTCCTGCTGTGGGACTTTTGCAGAAGATCCGAATGAAGATCGGTATCAAATGATGAACGTTTGCATTGGTTCTCTCGCAACAGACCCTGAAAGATGTCGGGGCCAGGCCAAACACTGGTCTGGGTCACAGCTCACTGCTGGGGTTTTCTTTCTTCTCTGCCTGCCCACCTGGGACAGCGTGGAAATCCTTAAACTCTTCTTTGTCTTCCTGAATCTCCACCTTGTTCCTCTTGGCCATGATCCTGTTGATTTCCATGAAGGTTTTGTTCTTTGTCTCCGGAACAACAAGGAAGATGTAAACCATAGTGCTGAGGCAGATGGCACAGAAGATGAGGAAGCTGTAGGGCCCCAGTCCAGCCTAGGGCAGTGAAAAAAGACAGAGCAGAGATCAGAGGAATACTCCAGTTGTGTACATTACATGGCTTGGATGCGCCGAACCCTGCAGTACCTATCTATATATATAAAAAACACCAGCCACAGTGATGTGCTCATGTTTTAAATTGAATGACTAGAAGTGAGGCTTGGTTCTAGATTCTGCTCTCTCACACCACCACTGTGGGTTTATTGGAAACCACCCTGAATTTACTGGCAAGAGAAGGGCAAAGGTCTGTTACATAAATCAAAGTAAAGCCACCAGCTCCCTTTGCACAGGCTAAAACCAGCAGCTGTAGCTATTTATGGGTCCACTGCTGGGGATCAGTTTTAACTGGTGATCAAATGATCAAAAACTAAAATGGGCTCCTTGAGACATCCACCCTCATTCCCCAGTGGAAGATGGGCAATCTGCAATCTTTTCATGCACGTGAATTCAGGACTAGACATTCACCTGGAAAAAGAACTGCTGTCTTGGGAAACAACTGGGGCATTCGTGGCTTTCAGGATTAAAAAAATCTAAGAACACAGGTGAAGATACTGATTTTAAGGTGAAGTCTTGCCCTGTTTGACTGCATCTTACCTCCATGTAGAGGAACACAAGCCCCACGGTGAAGTTGCACAGCCAGTGCACAGAGCCACCCACCATGAACGCTGCAGGACGGGATGACTGCAGGAACATCTCGGTGATCATCACAAAGGGAATTGGACCTGGAAGAGAACTGCATGTTTGGAAATCCCAAAGGCAATTCTCCCACTCCAAATTCCTAGATTACACTGTTCATTTCAGTAGCAGGCAATGGTTTCTCAACTATGAGCTTTCAGAAACACCCAATAAATCAAATAAGGGATTAAATGAAAAAAAAATATGCAGGGCAACTGAATTACTTTCTCAAACTCACACAGAGCAATCAACCTTTTCTCTCTTATGGCTGCACCTTAACCATGAACCCATCTCCAGCACAAATTGTAGAATATGACTGATAAACACAAACTGTCTCTCCAGAGAGCACCTTCTGAGAAGCAACTACAGTAAGTCACAAACAAACAGAAGCAAAACTACGCACACCCAAAAAAAAGAAAAGAAAAAAAAGAAAAAAGAAAAGAAAGGAGGAAGCAGCCCAACACATGCAGGTCTTGGAATAAAGTCCAGGTAGAACAAGCCCTCCCTGCACTGCCGCCCCGTGGCACAGTTAAGCAGAAACAAGCCATGTTCTCATGAACAGGATCAAGCCACAGGTCCAGCTGACCTGGTGTTCTCCCTCCAGCAAGCTCCCTGCCCCCAGTGCTTGAATCTGCCTGATGGCATAAGCAGAAAAGGGAAGGGCATATGTAATTCCATCTGCCAGAGAAACCTCTGCAGGAGTTTCAAAACTGCTTTGCTGCATCCAGCAAGGGTCTGGCAGGGCTTGCCCAGCTAACCAGAGAACTCTACCACGCTGGGCAGCTGAGTCAGGACAAAGCCTTTCCCATACCCACCTCCATCTGCACATCAACTCTCTGCTAAGCGAGCTGCAGGGCCACACGTATCATCTGAGTTGCTTCTAACTTGATTTGTTGCCTACAGATGCAAGCATGAGACAGAGCTGCCCAGCTGGTACAGCTCACTATCTCAGAGTGGGTTTGTGCCTGGTCATACTGGGGGGATCTAGAGCACAGGCACAATTGTGCCTTTGCTTTTGATCTTGAAAGTCAGATACTCCCAGCCCCACAGACACAGCCAGGCAGTCACTGGAACGTGAGCGAGCCTGTAGTTGACAATCAATGAGGTGCATGGTCACACAGAGAGGGATCTGAACTCCTTGGATTTGCTCCAAAAAGCTTTTGATTTGAAATTGAACATAACCTTTGGCTTTACCCAGCTTGTGCAGGAGACTGGACTAGACTGTGCATACTCACTGGCTCCAATGGCATGTCCAATGATGTAAACAATGACACACACTATGCTGACATACGACATCCATGAGACAGTGGTCTGTGAAGAATTCACCACAGGTTAGATGTGGTTCCTATCCCAACATCACCAACACATTCAAGGCACTGTGTCACCATTTGAAGGCTTTCTAAACTAGAGCCAGTGCCACCCTCTGTTGCCCGCTGTGTCCGTACCACACCTGGGTATGATCCTTGCTTCCAACAACTGGATGCAACACTCATTATGAACATGATAAACTGGCAGTATTATTCAGATAAGAAGGATCACAGCTTTTCCTGGGTTTGCTTTAGATAGATATACAAGTAGAGACACCTTTCCTACTTTCCCCTCCCAACCCAGGGTGTAGAAGCAACTTCAAAACACATCAATGGCCTGTTCCCAGGAAGGTCCAAAAATGCCTGGGGAGGGTCACCTGAGCTATTCAGCTACACACCTGCAGGTTGAGGGCCAAAGTTAACACTGCACAGGAGACACAGCACAATCCAAAGCCAGCAAGGAGAAGGATTCTCCTCCCCAGGGATTCCACGATGAAAACCTGACAGAGACAGAAGAGGGTGACAAATCAGACTTCTGGGGCAGAGCACTTCTCATTCTAGCAAGATTTATTAATATAATCCTTGTCTTAAGAGATTCAGTGACTTGTCCATCATCTACTGATGGATCGTGGGCGTGAAGTCACGCGGGAACTGCAAAAAGCTGGTTGTGTCAGTAACTGGGAGAACAGGTCATGCTCCAGTAGCCAGTTCCAGTCAGAACTGTATGGGAGCCCTGTATGGTAACACTGAACAGGGAGAAAGGGCCTATCAGCCTGGAGACCAGAGACTGAACACTTCTGAGACTTATGAAAAAGCATCGTGATTCATCACTTTGGTTAACAACTGCCTGCAACCATGGACACTGCAGGGCATCTGCTATGCAAAGCAACTCACAACAGGTGTAAATAACATCACCCAGTTCAAACAGGGACAGGAGGGGAGACTGGACCAGCTGAAACTCAAAAGAACCCCGATAGAAACTTACAGCAAGCAAAGTCATGACGACGTTGATGGCGCCTATCGACACGGTGACATACTGGACATTGCTGCTGTCCACACCTGCTGACTGGAAGATTCTGTCTGCATAGTAGAAGACCTACAGCAAAACCACAGCTGTGTTTCCACGTGGCTGAAGGCAGAACACAGGAATCCCATTTTGGCTGCTTTTACATCCTAAAATTGGTGCACAGAAGCCTGAGAAGGGAGTTATTTCATTTCTTGAGACGTTGGTGTTTAGATCCAGGCACAAACACTCTAAAAACAGCCAACCTATCCTTAGCAGGACAGCCTGACTCTATGTAGTACATGTGGGTATTGTATCCAGTACTGGCCAGGGGCAACCCCCTACAGTGTGACACAGAACCAGTGTCCCTGAGGAAGGGGTACTCCCGTATCAGCATTGCCCCACACGATCCACTCTGAAGTCCCATCCCTTCATTACTCACCCCACTGGCTTTTCCCACCTGTCCTCCCACTCACCGCATTAATCCCAGAGAGCTGTTGGCCCATCATCATGGCAATGATAGAGATGAGCTGCCATCGCAAGCCTCGGAAGGTGCACAGGCTGAGTACAGAGAACTGTCCTTCTTCCCTTTCTGAATGGTCTTCTTGGCGCATTTCTTCTATCTCATCATCCACATCATCCCAGCCTCTCAGCCTCTGCAGAGCTAGTTGGGAGAGGAAGGTGAGTTATGGACCCCAGAGAGCAGGTCTACAGTGAGCTCTCCTGCTTCAAGATAGAACAATAGGCAAGCCACAGGCAGCAGTGCTTCCATGGTGGGAAGGTGGGGATTCACATATGCAGAGAAAGGCACAGGGTGGCAGGAACTCCATCCACCCGCAACATGTCAATAAAGAATCCCACACGTGCTTCACTGCTGATTGCTGCCAGTCGTGTCCCACAGTCAGATCTACCCCGTTCCCCCTTCCCTTTCACTGATGGATGATGTCGTACCTCGTCGTGCTTGCTCTTCATTGCCCTTCTGTATCAGCAGATACCTGGGACTCTCAGGGAAGAAGGGCAATGTAAGGAGCTGGATCAGGGATGGGATCCCAGTGAGCCCCAGCAGCACAGGCCAGCCTGCAACAAGTCAGGGAAGATGGCAGTTGTGAGAAATCTTCCCCAGTGGAGCCCACAGAAAAGTCTCAAGCCAGGGCTTTACCTTCAGCGTTCCCAAGGATGCTACTGAGACCAAGGATCTGAGCTACGAGGATGCCGACGGTGATGAAGAGCTGTGGTACTATCCCAATAGCACCTCTCAGATTTTTGGGGGACAGTTCTCCAAGGAACATGGGAACCACATTGGAAGCCAGACCTAGCAGTTAGAGAAAGCATTAGCCATGCAGCTGCCTGACGTCAGCACACTCACCATCTTCAGTAAAATGCCTTTTTACCACATGAAACCAAAGTGATCCCTGCTGGACCACGGGACATATGGCAAGGTCACCCTCAAACCCTTCTGCTCCAGCTGCAGATTTAAGGTCATCATCTAAGCACTGAACAAGCAGTGTAGGTTTTTCTCACTCCTCAGTGGAACGTGGGGCAAAAGCCACATGGCACCGGTTCACTCAGTAGGTGGGAGTGGTACAAAATCCATCACTGCATCGGGTGCCTTCAGAAAGGCCCAAGAATCTACCTTTCTCTGGGACCTGTTAGAGAAAGGCGTTTGCCTCACTCCCTCTCTGTTGGTAGGGTAACCTTGTTCCTTCACCAGAGCTGTCAATATCCCACTCACCTATCTTAAACTTACAACAGAAACCATCTCTGTGGCTAAGCTGCTTCCCATGCTGGAGCTAATTCAAAAGCCTGGATTGTTTCACCCATTTCAGCTGAAATACTGTAGAGAACCAACCAACCATGATGGGCCTTGGCAGTGCAACCTGTCCACCTCCTGGTGCTTTGGGGGTCTAGGTTATTAACCTCTCAGCAGCAAAGCATTTTAGGAGCCCACAAAGGCTAGCACTAGCCTCTCCTGCCTAGGGAGCTGGCAGATGATTTAGGGACACTCAGTGTCCATCTTCCTAAAAGTAGCTTTCCCCCAGCAGGGTCTGCCAGGTATTTCAAGTCATGCACACCATGAAAAAATGCGTGCTGCTTCAGGTTTGTAAATACACTCAAAGGGTAAGGGAAGAATTTCTGCTTCCTTTAAAGAAAAGAAATCAGTATGCAAACAAGCTGATGTGAGGGTGGAGGGATGCAACTTCTTGCTGAGTTTTAAAAATTCACTGCTCCTTTAATTGCTCAGTAACATTTTGCAGAGACCTTTGCTGGTTGAGCTCTCTTACAGGTAGCACACTGATGTAGGTGCTTCTACTCGAATAGAACACAGGTTATTTTGAGGAACACTGCATGGTTACCCACAGTAACCCCCGAGAGCTGCCAGCTCCCATGCTGACACTGGAAACCCTGGCAGGCAAAACCCAAACTCCTGGAGTCAAATGACCACACGAGCCTCTTATCTTACATTTCTAAAGTTCCCAACCTTTAGGAGTTTGGTGTTCCAAAGGTGATTGAGTTGTTATCTGAAAGCCAAAAGCCATGGAAACAACACGAAGCAACTAGAAAACATTATAAAACTCAACTCACAGTGTAGTAAGTTCACACTATAACCAGTCTTTTACTTGCCCAGATAAAAACACCCTAGCAGTGACTCTTGGGCTACTGCATTCCAGTAACAGTGGCTTTCTAACTGCTCCGAATACACAGATCAAACCCTGTCACAGAGGGGCCCTACATACAACAAAGCCTCCCACACCGCTGCCAGCACCAGAGCTGCCCTTCTGTGAGGGGACGTGATGCGTGGGTCCTACCAGCACCTGAAGCAGGATGGTCTGGCTCAGCACCTTCCCTCCCCAGACACAAAGTCAAGTGAGATCAAGCTGTGAAGGGCACGTCAGGACAGCCAAGCCAGATTCATTGTCAGCTATAAATAACTGAAAAGAAGGATCACACTTAACAGGTCCCTTAGTATTTATTCAGAGAACCAGTGATAAGAGCAGCTGTCAGGCTTAGGAGAGTCAAAAGCCAAAAGAAAGCAACTAGATTAGCTAAATGTCCTGCCCTAGCTCCCCAATTGCAATTGCTGCATGTTACACATCAAGTTGTTTTCTTCTGTCTGTTTCTTGGTTTCTCGTTTTATCTCCATAAGATATCCCATCTCACTAATAAACCGTGGAGCTTGTCAGTCTCACTAGTCCAAAGCCAATTAACTGAACCCAAATGCTGTTAGGACCCTCATCAGCCCAGTGCTGAGTGGGGCACCCAGCCACTCTGGGTTCTGTTTGTTCCTTATTACTACAGCTCTCATAAAGCCACTTATACCAGCAACTCACACCTTTCTCCTTGGCTTCCCAGTAGCTTTGCAGTAA
>JANHFX010011841.1:0-16326 GCA_027560015.1 Chloroceryle amazona | reverse complement strand
TAAATGTCCTGCCCTAGCTCCCCAATTGCAATTGCTGCATGTTACACATCAAGTTGTTTTCTTCTGTCTGTTTCTTGTTTTCTCATTTTATCTCCATAAGATATCCCCTCTCATTAATAAACCGTGGAGCCTGTCAGTCTCACTAGTCCAAAGCCAATTAACTGAACCCAAATGCTGTTAGGACCCTCATCAGCACGGTGCTGAGTGGGGCACCCAGCCACTCTGGGTTCTGTTTGTTCCATGTTACTACAGCTCTCATAAAGCCACTTATACCAGCAACTCACACCTTTCTCCTTGGCTTCCCAGTAGCTTTGCAGTAAACCTAGTGGCTCTGAACCCTTTCATCTCCCCTTTTAATGTGATTTTTCTCCTGCAGGAAGAACAGTCAGTTCCGGAACTGGATTATTGGATCTGGCATTGTCTCCAATGACTTTGACCTTTGACTTTGAAGGATTATTCTGGTTTTGGTAAAAAACCCAAGCAAACAAACAAAAAAACCCCAAACAACCACCAAAGCCAGGCTATCTGCTTTAAGATGTCTGGGAAGACAGATGATTATCAGCAGGTTTCTGGCTGTTGGAGCTCCAGTTCCTAGCAGATGCTTATTGCAGAGGATAGCTGCATCTACAGACACACATCTCAGATTCCAGTCTCGCTGCCATTGTTTGCAGGAGATCTTTAGTACTTCTGCAACATGCAGATGACAACTGTTACCCAAGCATTGTTATGCAGATGTAGAGCTAAAATATGCTACTTCGGAAACCAGCCATTAAGAGAATAAAAAAACCCTTTACATAGCCAAGAATATATTTATTGCTCTCCCTTTACCATTCCACCTCTCACTTACCAGCATATATTCCCATGATGACACGTGAAAAGATGATTACTTCAAAGGTTTTTGCTATCTCTGAGGTTCCCATAAGGACTGCAGCACCAATGGAGAAGAAGTTATTTATCAGCAAAGTGCCCTTTCTGCAAATAGGGAAGGAGACAGATACCGTTTATGGGTTTTTTTTATGACACCACTAGCAGATAGATCCCCTCTGTGTTATGCTGTCTAAAACTCAAATGAATCACTGTCCCAAAGATTAATCAAAAGAGGAAATGTCCCATTTTTTTCCTGCAGGGAATGAAGGCTTCAAGAAAGAGCTGCAGTTGCTTCTTGGGAAATCTGAGCAGCAGAAGCTGAGCCTGATCTCCAGTCCCAGCCCAGGACTTGCACCATTGCTCTCTGCCTGGCTCAGTGCCCAGCACAGCCTGGCCTTGACCATATGGAAACCATATAAATTCTTCTATGCATGGGAGACAACACGTGTTGCTGAGTCCAGCAACTAATCACCATCCCATCTACCTTCAAATCAAGGTGTGTGTGACACAGTCATGCTTCTGATGGGCTTGGCAAGCTGGAGTGAGTGGTGAAGCAAGTCTTATCTGAACCCAGCAAACTGTTGGAGAAAGATCTTAAACACCGCTGACACGTACCGGCCACAATTGTTGACCAGAGGCCACACCATAAGGGACCCAAAAAAGCCTCCCAGAGGGTACATGGACACAGTAAGAGACCAGAGCAACGTCTGGAAACCACTGTCCATGGGCACTCCATTCCTGTTGAAGTAGGTTTGGTTGTAAAAGTCTTGCATGTACTGGAATGAAATACAGAGCACCATAAGTTACAATTTCATAGCTAACAACAAATGCCATAAAGCTTTAAACAAATGTCTTGACAAAATGCAGAATGGCTGAGGGGGAAAACGGATGCAAGAGAGAAATGGAGAAGCCTGAACGAGATAACTATTACTACAAGTTATCCTGCCTTACAGGATTTGCCTGGTTTCCTGAAGGGAAGATACTCCTCATGCCCCATCTCTGCTGGGTGAAGAGCAACCAGTAGAGTTACAGACATTAACACCTCCTCTCCTTTCCCAGAGAGCCACTTCTCCCTGGGCACCCAGAGATTCAAAGCAGGGAGAAATAAAAGCTCTTTCCATCAACACCCAGACCCTGCTGTTACTCTCCCACCTTGTTTTGTCCATAACCTGCCCCTTGGCCACCGTCCCCTTCACAGTCCAACCTACCGGGGCTGGAGAGTTGATCACAGACACGTTGTAGCCATACTGGAAGGAAGATCCAAAGGCAGATACCAGCGCTACCAGGGCAAGCACGGGGGTCATTTTCTGCAGAGGGGCAAAGATGACCCACAAACACCACCTTAGAAGCAGGTTTGGCTTTTAGGCATAAAAAGCATTCAGTAAAAATAAAAAAAAAAAGACTTGCCTTCTGTGTTTTTCCCCTTCTATAAAGAAAGCCCAGTGGAATATTTTCATTATAACTCATTTTGTTCTGCTCGATTTTCACACAGTCATTACAGTAATTCATTCTACTTTTTCCTGGTATTGATGGGTCATTTAGATGATAAATAGTTTTTAAGTTATGCTTAAAATACCACCCCACAGAGAAAAAAAATTGTACGCAATTATTCTTTTTTCCAACATGCAAATTGGTTAGGGAAATAACACAGGATATTGGCACAAGAAAGCTTTAAAAAGAGGAGATTTACATGAAGTGGTAAAATCCCTTTCCTGCTCATTTGTTCTGCTTCCACATGCCGGCTTGTTCTGCCTCCCACCTTTCAGATCAAACTGTTTACAGATCTAATCTGATTGCTGCTGAAGCCAATTAGAACTTAGCCAAGTAGCTCAGTGGGTATAAGAGCAGGAGGATGAAATTGCCATCCAGAGGAGGATCAAACACTAAACACGTTTGTGGGTACACAGGCACCAGGGTTAAAAGCAGCTTGCTTTTTGCAACAATTTAGTTGCTATTCAATCCTCAGGCTGGCCCTCCTGTGTTGACTGAGCTGTTTTGTTCTGTTGGTTTTTTGCTTTTCCTTTTTTTTTTTTTACCAAAAAAATAAATCTGTAAGATGTCATTCTTGCTACATCAAAGTAATTTTCCAGCCAGACATATATAATTTTCTGTCACCATCATTAGCCTTAATGTTCGCAGGGTTTTATGTCCCAAAACCCGGCTGAGATCCCGCATGAAGGTTCTGTCATTTCCCTAACTGAGAACGTGTCAAAAGAGCTGCTGCTACTCCTTGCATTCCTCAGAAGCTTCAACAGCTCACCCTCCAGAGATCTGCAGAGTTTAAGGCACAGCAGGAGATCAAAACTCAAGTCCATCTCAGAGTAAGGATCAGCAGGAAACTGAGGCTTCCAGCTACATTTTTTTAGGGGCAGATTGTTGACATGCTCATATTGGTGATGAAAAGCAGGCTGCCTTGCTCTCATTAAACTAGTCCCAGTAGCTCAAAAGAGCCACTGGTGTTGATTATTCACATTCAGCACTTCTAGGCAAACCTCCGGCGTACATGAGCATTGCATTGTGCAAGATTCCACAAAAATGCTGCTGTGAAAGTCAGCCCCCAGCCAGAAGCATCTGCAGCCTCGAATTGATTAGAAAGTAGGAAAGAAAACTCACAGACAGGAGGAGAAAGTCACACAGATGTTACATGGTAGGGCAGCTGCAGACAAAGAGCGAAAAATCAGGAGACTCTGTGCAACACAACACTGCCAACAAACTGGGTTCAAGAACATGCCCATCTCAGCTCTCCCTGGGAAATCAGCTGTGGGTGTGTTAGCCCAAACCACCTTGGTCTTCTCCTTCCTTTAGAAGTAGCTGCAGAGCTCAAACAGCTTGCTCTGTATCAGAAGTGGGAGGCTGAAGTTGGAAGTAGAGAGTCCAGCACACTTACCCCCTTGGAATGTTCATTGTTGTGAGAGCTCTCCCGCTTCTCTTTCACCTTCATTTTGGTGTTTGAGTCACAGATGCCAAGTACCCGGTTTTATAGCCCAAAGAGACACCGCCAGGGATGGAAACGCCCTACACAGAAAATCTCACTCTGACTTCAGAAGCCATCCAATCACCAACACGCTCTATCAGCCGAGGTAAGGTGCTGTTGTCTGATCATTCCCTCTCTCCGCGTGACTCCCTCGTGTCTTCTCTTTCTTTTCCTCATCCAAGTCTGTCACCGCTAGATCAGATGTTCTTCTGCCAGATACTGACTCAAAACAGAGGTGCTGCCTAGCTACAGGGGAAATAGGCTCATCTCTCCCCCTAGAATGGGCAGACCTACTGCCAAAGTTGCTGAATAAGCTGTTTTCCTCCAGCTATACAGACACGGACCAGTCTATGGCAATAGAGCTGCTACAGCTCCTGGGCAGCTGTGGACAGTGCAGCTGGAGAGGCTGCCTGGCAACTGCTGCATTCTGGGGAGAATGGAGCGTTCTACGGGAGCAGCCTCAGCAACAGCGAGGGCATTTGCCTGGGGTCTCGGCAATAAAACTCACCAGCAGTAACCCTCCCACATTTCTGCCCTTGGGCCAAAATCCTGCCTCTTGTCCTACCTTGCACCACCAACCAGCTCAGGGCATTTTGCAGAGAACAGGGTGATCCTCTCGGATCTGTGTTCCCAACAGCGTGCAGGATACAGTTTGTCCACCAAAGCACATTTGTTCCTGTCGCACTACGTACAAGGCACACCACGTGGTGCTGGCTCAGTATTAACCTCCTGCACGAGGAGACCGCAGTGAACAGCGCAGAACATGGTTAATAGTCAACTCTGATTTCTGGAGTTTATCAGAGAAATGCAAAGTTCATAGATACCTCCAGCAGCCAGTGAACACTGAACCAAACCTTGTTGTATTGGTCTGTCTGTCATCAGCCAGCTTAAAACCAACCAACCATCCATCCATCCCGTGGAGACACAGCTGTTCACGTGTCTGGCATGTGTTCTGTGACTGGCTGCAAATTCTCCAAGGTGCTGAGATGCATCAAAACATGCTCGAACGCCCTCTTGGTAAAGAATAAAACTTTATTAATAAAGTTGGAGAAAATGTTTAAAAAACAGGCAAATGAGAGCTGTAAATAAGGTAAAACACAATCTCAAAAAAAAAAACCAAACAAAAAACATCCCCTCCCCAGCTCCTGTATAACACTCCCAAAGCCCGAACAGACCGGAGCCTGTGCTTTGGCAGAGGACATCTGGAGTTGAGAGCACATCTGGAGTTCAGAGCATATGGTGGGTACCATCCTGCTGCTGGTGAGGCCTGTCCTTGCTGGAGGCTGGGCTGGTACACCCAGATATCCCTGAGTACCAAGGCAGTCCAGAGCTCAGATTTTCCCAGGAGGCAATCAGCAGGCTGCCACCACAAACCCTGATGATGACAACCCCTTTACCACCTACAGAGAAGGAATAAACCATCAAGAAGAACCATCCATCACCACCACAAAAAAAAACCAACAAAATAAAGTAGTGTGTTTGCACACTATTGTCTGCATTCAAGTAAAGAACTGGAGCAAGTCTGGAGGTCCCTGGAAGACCTCACACACTAGGACACAAATCCATGCCCAGGATAGTCCTGTTCAGCACATATTAAGTTTTTCTATCACCACAATATTTATTCATCCCAGAACTCACCACACATTCACCTTGTCAGACAGAAAAGCAAAACCCCAAACAATTTTTAAGATTTATAGTGGAGGGAGGAGGGAAAGTGGAAAGAAAACCAGGAAGTGGGAGTACAGCCAAACAGCATCTTCCAGAGGATCCTGAGCAAAGTTCAAGACCAAAGCAGCTGGTATCTGCGTGCCAAGGAGAAGTGGAACCTCTTCTGTTTGCTCAGCCAGTCCAGCGATGCTTTCTCCCAGCCTTCTGCTCCCTCTCTGGGGCTCTGGAATTATCCTGCACCTGCTCAAAAAGAAGCACAGTTAAAATGCAGGACTGGCCCATCTGCCCGCAGCAGGTTCGCCCTGAGCCAGGGCAACAGGCTTACTGCAGTTCAAGCTACAGGGACATCACCTTGCAGCAGCTGAAAACAGCCACAGCAGACCCCTTCCTAAAGTACAGTCAGACACCCCAACCTCAGCCACCTTCAGAACCAGCAGAGTTAAAATTCTCCAGTCCATGTCTGACAGGAGTGTCATCTTCACATACAACTGAGCCTGCAGGGAGAGCTGCACTCCAGCAGCAGCCTTACACTTGATGCTAGAGAGGGAGGGGGACCTGCCAGGAGCAGCCAGGCACCGCTGCACACCACCTCCCCTGCTACCCCCTCTAGCTGCAGCTTCAGCGGTGGGAACTGCAGGTGCTTCTAAGAGGTGCCCTCTTGCCTCTTTTTTCTGTCTGTCCTGGTCTCCAGAAGCATTTCTCAGACCTGTGTTATGAAATAAGGCAAACTGAGAACAAGGAGTCTGTTTTGATTAGGTTTTGTTGAGTTGGATTTTGGAGGGGGGTTGGTTTTTCATGCTTTGCTCTGTTTTCCCTTCAGCTACGATGGTGGCAATTTTACTTTGTGACTTCAGGACTGGCTCCAAAACACTAAACCCCTTTTCTAATCCCTTTTTACGATGAGCAGCAGGGATTGCATTACCTTATAAGGAATACTTGGGGCACAAAACACATCTGAACTGCGCAGTACCCAAGAAGTGTATGTCTGTATGGTATTTTACACCAGGAGGAACCACTAATTCCTCTTTCTGCAGTTTTCACTGGTGCCCTGTCCTTGTGGCCAGACAGCACTGCTGCTGTTTCCCCATTTTACAGGCTTGATTGCAGACACTAGCCAAGCTCCCAGGGAAGGGGAGTGGATTTGTTCTATAAATGGTTTCACACTAGCAAGGAGCTGCTGTAGAGTCAGACAGGGAACCCCCACAGCAGCAGCCGCCAACCCCCCTGTCAGCTGCTTGCTGACAGCTGCTGCCCACTCTGCACATCCCAGAGCAGGAGGAGAGACTAACACTAGATCTTTACCAAGAAAGATGAAATCAGCCCTGAGATGCCGCCAGCCCAGGCTCAGGTGCTGGAAAGCAGGGGTTTTGTCTGCTCAGGGCCTGGCATGTCCTTGTCCTTGGGGAGTTCTGGGTGCTGCCAGTCGCCGTTTGATCTTTGCAAAGGCAAATCCAACTCATCACAGCAGCAGCAAACGGAGGAAAACAGCCGAGTCCGGACCACGCGCGTACAGAGGACAAACATAATGCAGTTGGCACCTCCTTGGAAGGTGTTACCAATTCCCTGCAAGGGCAAGAGAGGAACTCAGCAGGAATTCACCTACAAGCACCCCTGAGAAGAGCACACATCACATCAGCCCAGCCACAGGACCGCCCAACTGACAGGGGGCAACTTCCACCTAAACGAGAAAAACAGATCGAGGAAAATCAGCCTTGCACCCCAAAGCAGCCGGGAGGTTGTTGGCTGCCGTCTCCACAGCCGGCTCTAGGGCAGGAGCAGGCTGAGCCCTGCTGAAAGCCAGACACCCAACATTTCTGGCCTCAGCCTGCTTTTCCTACAAGCAGCCGGGCGGTTGCTGCCCATCAGTCCTGTGGCAGTTGTTCCCTGTCGCCACTAGATGCTGCTGAAACAGCGACTGCTGAGCATCCCAAACGGCGCTGGCCAGGAGGCAGCAGATGTTCCTGCAACGCGCTGCATCCTGCCACAAAAAAAAGGTGATATTAAGAGCGACAGAGCCTTATCTCCCTCCCAGATCCTCCTCCTCCTGATGCATTTCCTGGCAAATACTTACATGCAGGACAACCAGGAGAGAATTTTGCACTGCAGGGGAGTTACAGAGGGTCAGAATGAATCGTACAGTGCTCCAGATGCGGAGGATGATAAAGATGACAGGGATGAGAATCAACTTCTTATCTGCTATGGAAGTCCGGGGATGAAATGCAGGTGCTCTTGAGAGAATGGGGCGATACTCTGAGAGAGCTGCATGCTTCCAGGGAGGGTGGGAGGGAGACAAAAACATGAACAAAAAGCTCTCAGATTCCTGGATGAGGGAGAGCAGGTCAACACAGCACACCGAGCAGCTGCTGGGACACACAGTGCTGAATACCAGGGTGTTAATGTGAGTGAAGAGATTAAATCTCAGGAGAGCTGACCTGCAGAAAACTAACTGTCCCACCATCGGGGCTGCAGAGAAGAAAACTTCGATGTGTAGTATTCTCCATCACTCCAGCACTCCCAGTCCTGACACCTTACTTCCTCCAGAACAGAGCTCTATGACAATACTGCACAGTGGCCCAAGTTAAACCCCTTTGAGGGCTTTTAGGGCAGCTTCTTACCCACTCCCATGCAGGCTTTTCCCTTTTGAAAGCCCCTAGCACACCCCCTGCTGTGTGCCCCACAACAGCTCCTGCCCCTCAGCCTGTGCAGGAGCCACTCCTGCAAACCCCCCTTGGCCATTAATACAGCCCAAAGACAGACCCAGCTGCCTACTGCTTTTTACTGAAGAGGGAGACCTCCTAGGAAGCAGGCTACCAGGCTTGGCAAAATCCTCAGCTATGAGAAGGGTGCTCCAGCCCAGAGGCCCCCTGTGCTGCTGCTCCAGCCCTCGGACCTCCCATTATGAGATTAGTGACAGAATTGTCAGCACAGCTCCTGTGGGAGGGTCAGGGCTGGGACTAGAGACCACAGAGCAAAGTGCCCAAGAAACCCTGGCAGAGGAAGAGGGTAAGAGCCTGGCCAGGGGGGTCAGCTTTCCAGGCAGTCAGACTATCTTTGGCAGCTGCTGGAACAGAGCGTCCTGTCTGATTCACGTCAGGCAATGGTGACAGGCACGAGCAAACCCTTCCCAGCTCCCCTTTTCTGGGACCCTTACAACTGCTTAAGGCTACACTGTTCTTCCAACTGATCTGAACTCTCTTGTTTTTTCAACTACCCTGCCCTAAGCAGATTTGTGTTTACCCCAAACTACAGCTGTCGGGGCCACACCACAGCAGGATTGCAGTGGCAGCATTTTCTAGGACCATGTCTCCAGATGTGGGGCTTCTCCCTCCCCCCAGTACAACTTAAAAATAAAGAGATCTCTGGATATAATTCCTTTTCTATCTGCTACTCTCAATCCAGATTTCTCTACTATGCAAATGTTGCCCTAGATGCCAGGATTCTTTGTGTTCACAAGGAACAGCAGCAAAGCAGCCTCTGAATTCTGAAACCCTCCTAGGACGTGGTATCTTCCTGTACTGTGTATGCATATGGTGCCTCATGCTGTATAATGCCCAGACTCCCAAATGGGAGTTTGTGCTGCTGATATGAAACAAGTACTCAAACACAAACTACCATCAGAGGTCCTAAAATGACTGAGCTTAGGCAAATCCAAGCTCAGGCTGGGAATAAGTGAAACTGTGCAAGATTGATTAAAACTGAATTTTGTCCTTCACATCATATTTCAATTCTTACTGTAGGATTTACATTCCACTCATGTACATCCCCTAAATCCTAAGATTTCAAAAGGCTTTTACACTTCTCTTGTGCTAGGTCACCGTGCAGCGATGCTGCAGGCAGCTCATTCAGGTGTACTGCTTCTCCCAGCGGTGGGTACGTTTCAGTGGTATATGAAGCAATTCCTGCCTGGGTAGCTGCTAAATATGCAGCAAAATCCTCAGAGCGTGAGAGGATATAACCACAGAGCAAGTCTGCAACCTAAGCTGTCAGTAGTAAAATACTCACCGCTCTATTAATGTGCTTCTTGATGAGAATGTAGAGCACTGGCAAAATCACATAGGCCAGTATCTCCCAGACTTTCCCTGTTAACAGCATCCACAAGACCCGATCCTCTGCATCCAAGTTGACCCAACACCAGCCCACAGAAACATTGGAGGCATCATAGCCAATCTTCTTCAGAGCAACAGCTGCCACTGTAATGCCAAGGGGAATTCCCCAGCTGAGGAGAGAAGATAAGGGACAAGGTTAAGCCAAGAAGATACTCAGTTTAGTCCTTCCACACTGCAGGGAAAGTGAATGACAGATGAAGGGATTCGTGATCAGACAGGATGTCAACACCTATTCCAGAGCATACACACTCCTGCATCAGGCTGAAGTGACTGACAGATGGGTATTTGACAGCCTATCAACGTGGACTGTAAAGCTGCTTCCTAGGGACCCACCCTAGGAACTGGACTCCCCAGCCCTGAAGGACAGATGGATAAAGATGTGCTATGCTCTGAGCTGGAACCTGGCCCGCACAGCAAGCAGCCAGGGTCCAGCAAGGCATCCCACCTGCTTCTCTTCTCCCCTGGTTACAGGCGAGGTCAAAGACTTGACAAGACCAG
The DNA here is from genome assembly GCA_027560015.1 of Chloroceryle amazona. Taxonomy (NCBI): domain Eukaryota; kingdom Metazoa; phylum Chordata; class Aves; order Coraciiformes; family Cerylidae; genus Chloroceryle; species Chloroceryle amazona. The sequence continues at coordinate 6,213 of JANHFX010011841.1, read as the reverse complement.
AGCATGGTACAGCGTGACTGTGCTGTAGGACCCAGCCTTTCAAGAGCTGGTTCAGAGCCTTCAGAACACAAGCGACCAAATCCCATATTCTGATTCCTAAGGGACACTCGGCATGTAAAGGACCTGCACACAGCAAAACCTACAATTTCATTCCATCAGTGGTTTTTTGTTTGTTTTTAAATGGAGGTGTAGTCAATATCTTAAGAGCAAAAGGATAATATCTGGAGAACAAAGGGGAAGTTTCTTCCCAAGAAAAAGCACTGGCAGCAACAGCAAAAAGAAAGCAAAGAGGAGACATTCACATAATTTGAAGCTGTATATTGACTTTGGCTTCTCTTGACAGCAGAGGCAAATATAGGGAACCGTTTAGCAGAAGGGTAACTGGTGACACATATGAATTAAGTCACTCAGTTTTTTGTGGGCAGACCAAGCTGCTATGAGGAAGAACTGAAAAATTCCACGAGCCCCTATGTGAAAGTATTCAGCCCCTTCCTGGGTGCTGTTAACACCCAGGGCTTTACAGACCTGCTCTTGCCTGGGATGTACAACTCACCAGTCACTCCACAAGAGAAATACTGCCCTGTGTTTAACCGAGTGCATCACCTGTCCTTCTCACATTCGTCCTTGAAGAAAGTGTCTGTGGGGCCTTAAGAGGGACAAGGGACACTCCTTCAGTAAATGACAAATGCTTCAGAGAGTGTGTTCAGACTGAGTTTCCAGTATAACCCTCCTGGTCCCTCTGGATGCAAAGAAAACAAAGCCATTACTGTATTGCTCTCATTACCTTCCTGGTTCACACTCATCTTTCACCGACAGCCTGGAGCAGCTGCAGAGAGCATGAAAAGGATCTTCCTCCTAAAATCAGTTTCACATGCATCAGACTGTAGGCAACCAGCACTTGCCTAGACCAGATTATCTGAAATTCCCCAGCCCAACTGAAAAAAAAAAACAAAACAGACATAATCCCATATTAAATTTCAAAAATAGGCTATTTTCCACTCTTAAATAATGTCTGGATTCACCTACTCACAAAACCACCCAAATGAAAATATAATGCTGTAAATAAACAAAACAAAAATGCTGAGTCAACCTTTTAGCATGTTTAGAACATCTTGTTTCAGCATTCAGTTCAGAACAGCCAGTGCTAATCCAAGTGTTGTTATTTAAGGACAGTTCTGCTGCAGGAAGCCCTCCCCATGCTATTATCAGAGAGGCTTTCTAAAAACATTGCAAGCATGGGCACCACTGTGAAAGTTTCTACCCAACTCAAGACTGACTTTGGTAAAAACAGTGATTTGCCTGAAAACAAGGATTACAGATGCAAAAGCCACTGCAATTTCAGTACACTTGGAAGCACTGACCACTGAGATAAAGAATTCAAGAGAATTCTTCCTTAAAGACACCATATTAAGGCACACAAGCACAAATAAGTCCAGCGTCAAGAAAGAGGAAGTGTATTAAGAAACTAATTTGCCTAAATAATGATCTCCACAATGACCTCAAACTGAAGAGAATTACATCAGAAGACAAAACCAGGTCAAACTACTACACGTGGCTGTAAAAAAACAGCCCAAGTACTACAGACACAGTAAGAGAGGTCAGAGTAGGAAATAACTGACCCGTAGGCGAGGGACTTAAAAAATTGCCAAGTATCCAACTAGTAAAGGAGAGCATGTGGGAGAAAACTGCCACACCAGGCAGTTAATTTTCACTGAAATAGTATATAGGATCAGCTGGCCATTACCACCAACAGCAAGGACCACCAACTATAAAGTGAACTCAAAAAGAAACTAAAAAGCAATTACACATTTCAGTGAACTTCTTCAGCTCCGTCGTACAAAACCAGAAAGCAGAACTGAGACTGGCAATTTGATTATTCTTAAGAACTCCTAAATGAAAGATTCCCCAGGACTGGAAAATACCATTACTTTATAACCATCTAGGAAAGCAGAAGAATCAGTATTAAACACGCCAGGCATACATAAAGACTGGAATAAAAGGGATTCAAGCTAATGCAAAGCAGCAGAACTTTTACTTTGAGTCCCAAGGATGATGTAATTATATAGGCTGGGCCTCTCGAAAGCACCCTTGGATTTAAACACAATCAGTGGGGGAGAGAAGGGAAAGAAGACTACTCCTGGCATCTCTGGAACAAGATCAGCAATCCCATCTCTATGGCAGATAAAAGTGTCCTTATTTTCCTCATCTAGCCCCCAGCAACCTATTAATGAAGATACAAACAACCCAGTACACCTTCCCACATGAACACCAACGCTGCATTTATACAACATAGGACCCTTGAACTACAGCAGCATATAGCTCAGGTTGTATAGGTTTTCTTATCCTCAGCATGCCTGGGTCAAATTGCTTAATACTATGTTCTGATTTCTGCTGCACACCTCCTTTTTTTTTTGCCCCAGAGGCTCCTATAAACCAGGGAGATTCGCAGTCACCTGCCTGCACAGGTTAGACAACCACCTCTCCTGCCAGCAAGCCTGCAGGCAATTCCTTCTGGGGACAGGAACTTTTACTCTGTCAAGAGAGAAAATTCAGTCTTCTGAATATACCAGCCAATTTCAAGGAAGAGCTTTGAGCACATATTGGAAGGGGAGCTCCAGACCAAATCTGCTCCAATTTAATTTGTTTGTTCTGTGTCATTCCCCCCCCCCTTTTCCCTCTACTCAAACATGAAGCAGTTTGCAGTACCAAAGCACCAAGCAGGGACTCCTCCCAGAGAAGCATGTGAGAATTTAAAGCTCACATGTTGGTTGGCCTGACCTACAGGCTTTCATAAGCTAAATGATGAAGACACAGCAAATTTCATGAGATGCCTGCACTTTAAGGGGAACACGTAGGGACTGAAGCCCAGTTCTGAAGGGTCACCTGCACAGCCTGATCATGAAATGGAAATAATGCAGAGGTTGACAGCAATAGCTATCAAAAGCAAAGCAAGAAATGAGACAAAGGTGGGTTCTGGTCCATTCCTCACCCTGAGTTTGGACCAACTACTCTCCCAGCAAAGATAACATTACCCACCTAAACAACTTGGTATTTAGAAAGATCAGAACAAGTGAGGTAGCCTGCAAATTTATGCTCTGGATGCCAAAATTTACAACTACATAAATATTTTCCAAGCTAACTGCAAGCTTGTTTTCAAAGCTCATCAAAGCTCAACAGGTTTCAGACCACAACAGATCCTGCAGTTCTCCAGTCTAGCAGTGGAAGAGGAGGATGTTACCACATGAATCAATAAGGAGCAAACCTGCTTGGCAGGTTTGATCCAGTGTGACATCCTAACTTCCCTGAAAAGAAAATTCCAGGTACTGACTTCAAACATGTATTTTGTCAGCTCCACTCAGTGTAAGAACAGTCTCTGATTATAGTCAACATTAAAAAGATACTGCTCTTTACCAACACTTGCTCCTAATGAATAACTGCTTGTGACGAACAGAAAACACGCATGACAAACTCCATCCTGCCTCCAATACCTTCCCGCGTGTCTCCGAATAACTTGTCACACAATGGTCACTGCATGACTGCATTTAGTGACCTATGATGCAAAGAGGAGAAAAAAAACCTCAGCAGGTTCTTGTGTAGATAAAAATACTGTAAGCTTACCTTTAAGTCCTTAACACATCACTTGCCCCTCACCACCTTTCCTTTGCCCTCACCTACTTTCTACCATTACTGTACATACTGGCATCTTTGTAAGATCAGCAGCAGTTCCTGTCTGCATGGCACTAAAAGATTTTTAGGCTAATGGCACCACAGGTAACCAGGAAGGCTTTGAAGCACTGAGAAGTCTGAAGAGGAGCCATCTCCAAGCATTATATCCTGTATCTGATTTTATGACTGAGTGCTCAGGTAATGATAAAAGAGCAGGGAAGGAAAGAAGGAAGGTGTGTCACAAGGAGATGAGCACAGAACAGGCCCTCACTTGTTTTGTCTGGCTTTTCACACAGATCATAAAGCAGGAAGGAGCTTTAAACACCAGCTCTGCACAGAATGGGAGTCGCTTACAAAGCACAAGCTGGCAATAGGTCTTTGATGAAAGCTTCTATATTGCCCTCTAAACAGAGGAAGTGGAGCTAATCAATACCAAGTACAGAAGATAGCATTTTATTTTTACTGCAAAGACCTGCAAAATAAACCTAGCAAATTCCCCCAGAGGAAGTTGAGATTGAACGCTCCTTCCTCTCTGATGCAGGGTTAGAGCAAATCTCTCAGGACTTTTACAGGTTTAGAGTGCACAGATTATGGCCAACATGATTTCAGTGAATCTGCCTGTTTCTTCCTACTCTTCCTAGCTGACGAGGCTGAGAAACATTAAACCAGATAAAGAAGCTCCATGACAATTGATTCACAGATAGGAAAGTTACAAATAGGCCAGATTTGCATCAGCTCTTTGATGCAGCCTGATGCAGACAGCACGGCCATAAAGAAGTCAGGCTGCTTCTTTCTGTTCCTTAAGCAACACGTGGCTCTTTACAGGCACTTCATCCTCTCCAGGATTCTCACAGTGCAGCTCTGTATTCACTTGAAATAGCCAGCTCCAGTCTCACTGCATCTTACTGCCACTTCACCAGTACCCTGGTGTACCCAAGTGTGTGTGCAGTCACCTGAGGCTTCCTCACACGCAGACCTTGCTGTCAAACAGTAATTAGAACAGGTAGAGCCGGAGTTGAAGTTCTTCCCTGTCTCACACTTAGCCTTAATGTCTTTCTCCAGCTTACCTTTATCTGGACTCAGCTAACTCAATCATCTCCCCAGTGATGTTGTTTGAAAATAAAACATGGCAAATATCTGGCTAAGAAGGCAAAGAAAATTCAGTGCTTGCCCCAGTGTCATTTTTTGTTTTGGTTTGTTTCCAAATCAGATCATTCCTCTTATAATTTATTGCAAAAGCTTGGCAGCACAGAAGACTAAAGGATCACTGTTTTGCTCAGCGTGGAGGTAGCACATGATTCCACAAGCTCCAATTGCATAATGAAAGCTTTTACTAAACATGATGCGGAAAATCAGCTCTCTGAAGAGCAAAAACTGAGACATAAAGCTACACTGTGGTCTGTTTTGTCTTGTTTTCAATCAAACATGCCAAAACATCCTTCAGAGGGCTTTTCTAGCAGCCCACTCACTTGTAGACTACGTGCTCCTACAAGGATGGAATTACAGCGACCTGCCTGGGGAAAAAGGGAGATCTACAGACCAGGCTGACACTGAGACGTCAGGAACCAAAGGAAACAGATCCCAAACACAGGAGTTTTGGCAACAGCCACAGACCAGTATCACAAACACAAGTTTCGAGATATTATTTCTAGGACATCAGAGCAGATTGTGGAAGGAAAGCAGATTTTCAGAGCCATTATCTCTTGGCAGCAATTTTTCTACATGAAATTAAGCAAGAAATTTTTAAGTTTCCCACATCTCCATTCCTTCACTTCGGATGGGGGAATTAAGCAGGGCCGGTTGGGTAAGAGACAGTGAAATCCCTCTCTAAAAGGAACTTGAGAAGGGCACACTGCCCTTAAGAAAAGAGCAGGTGACTCGAGCAACCATCCAAGCGCTTCGTCGCGGAGCAGAACGTGCTGCACACAGCAGCGGTGGCTCCTGGCCACAGGGTGGGTGCCTGTGGGGTCTGCACCTTGTGCGGGAAGAGCGGACAGCACCCACCTCACGATGTGGAAGCAGCAGAGCAAGCCCGTGCCTGTGGGCGAGCCCCTCACAATGGTGATATAGAGGTAAAGGGCAATAGCCATGGTCCAGAAGAAGGAGCTGGTGTTGGAGAAGGTGGACAGGGCACCCTGCAGCACGCAGTCCCATGTGGTACTGTCGAAATCCTGTAGCACCCCGTAGAAGTACGAGAGGGCGGAGAGGAGATCCGCCAGCGACAGGTAGAGCAGGAGCTGGCGGGGACGGGTCCGCAGCTCCGGCCACAGGGCGTGGGTACAAACCAGGAGGCTGGAACCCAGGAAGGACAGCACGCAGGAGACCAGCACGATGACCCGCTCCGAGTCGTACAGCTCCGTGGGGGGCAACGGCCCGGGCATACCGGACACGGAGCGCGGCACCGGGCCCGGGAGCAGCCGGGCAGCAAAGCGGCAGCAGGAGGGAGAGAAAGCGGGGAGGGGGGGAGGCCGGCCGGGACAGAGCGGCCGGCAGGGCTCGGCTGCAGAAGGGACGAGGCAGGGATGCGAAGGGCAAGCGCAGCAGCGG
>JANHFX010011833.1:0-54800 GCA_027560015.1 Chloroceryle amazona | reverse complement strand
GGTGACTCGTGGTGAGGAGGGTTGGATTTGGAACATCGCTAGTTGTTCCTGAAAGCAGATATTTCTCTAGAACACTGTAAGAAGTTGTGGCCTGCATACTTTCCATTCGCAAGCCGAATTGACTAGGGAATGAGAGGTTTGTGTGGTATTTGTACTAACGAAAACTAATTGTGAGTTACAGGACATATTTGATTCATTAAGATGAAGGGAAATTCATAACAGTGACAGCAGAGCTAGTCTAAATCTGTGAACTGACCATTGTAATACAGTCCTGCAAAATGTCCATGTGTCGGTGGTGTACATGTCTGTAAGTGAATTAAGAAGACTGTTGATACCTGGTTAAATGCACTGCTATCCACTAACTGCTGTCAGCTTTAAAGGAAAATCTGCAGGGGAGCTAGTATGGGAAAGAGAGACGTAGCCACTTGGACATGACTCTTACCCCAAAGCAGCTACTTAAGCTAGACCTGTTGAATCATGTTTTTCTCCAGTGATCCTGATGGCCAATGAGGGGATAAGGCTCAGCTAAAGACGTCTGCACTGGTGGCTGGGTGGTTTCCCATCCCAGCAAAGCCAATCCTTTCTGTGCAAACTTGCAGTCTCCCCCAACACCAAGGCTTGACTAGAGATGGTCTTATATCAGTTTTGCATGCTGATGGCAATGTGGAAGGTAAACAGATGGGTGGCTTGAGGAAAGGGATTTAATAGTACAAGCCTGACCTGCAGCTTCAGCTCCTCAAGGCTGTCATTAGGGAATTCATGAGCGCTGGGGTGTGTAAACCAGAGCAGTCCTTGGGCTGTTCTAACTCGGTGCAAAGGATCTCGCCCTCTGTACAGAAGTGTAAGACTCATGACTGTGCATGGCTGAGATAACCTCAACACTTTCTCACCTGGGCCATGGCCATGGTGTTTCAAAGACACAGACTTTGTGCTCAGTGACATCCACAGCAGAGATGGGGAAGGTGGTGATACACAGGTGAAAGGTGGGAATGAGGAAGAAGACCTTGAGAGGATTTTGGTTTTTTTTGTATCCTTTCCCTGCTTAATAAAAATAAAATCAACCGTGAGATTCAGGTTAGCTACAGGACTTAGTTCAGACTCTCTGTTGGTGGTCTTCTCTGGGCAGGGAGACCTCTCGCCTTGTCCTCGGGGTTTCTGTCGCCGGTTTGGTGCTGGTCTAGGGAAATGCAGTGGGTTTCTCTCAGAGGAGCAGCATAGGGAGGAGACATGGGGACAGCTGCTCTGGCTGTCATTATGCAACCACATAAAGTAGAAAAAAAAGGAAAACACAAAACCCACAAAATATGATCAGACTGTTCCCCAGAGCGGATGCAACACTGTAGCCATTGATCCCCACAGAGGGCCAGACCTTGTGCAGCTGCTAGTGCTGATGGCCATGCATAGCGCATTCAGAGCTGCCCTGATCCTTGCTGAGGCTGGGATCTGCCCAGGCTGCTGGGGTCTCTCTGGGCATCCCTGTGTGGGAATGCAGAGGGAGAACACAGCTCAAACCTCTCCTCCTCACAGCTCATGCTTGGGAGTCATTAAGGAACAGTGCCTCCAGCTCTGGCTTTGAGGATTTTGCCTCTTTTCTAGTCAATCTGTAAAACTACTCTGGGACACAAGGGGAGAAGAATGGTTGAGCGAGCTGTAAATATGAAAGTCTTAAAAATAAATCCTCTCTCAAGACAGGGAAGAAAGCATGGAAGTAATATCAAGACTGAGTAACAGGGAATTAAGGGAATGCCTAAAGAAAGGAGAGATCTTGGGGTGCCGTCAGCAGACTTTCCATAATGGGCATGTCTGTGTGGACTTGGGGAGGTTCATCCTCTCCTTGGTTTAAGAGCTGGAGAAAAAGATTACTTTGGGAGAAATGTGCAGTCACTCATGTCCCCTCTTGGGATGCAGGAGCAGCACCTCACTCCCAGGTGGACATCCTGACTATGTCTGTCTTCTTGCTGGGGTGAAACTTGGCCAGGTGTTAGCCCTAACCAAAGCTTGATCTCCATTGGAAGCAAAAGCCCAAAGGGAACTGTGCTGTGTTCCAGCCTGGCCCTGCATCTGGGTAACAGTGAGTCCAGGACTGCTGGCTCATCAAGCACTATGACTGCTCCCTAGTCCAGATGTAATTGGTACTCACCAGGAGGCAAACCTCCCAGGAAAGGAAGTAGTGTTAAAACACAGCCCAGATTAACATAATAAGCCCCCACTGTGGGCCAGGATGGACTGAAGGTAGAGAAGCCTCATATTCAGGCAAGTGAAGGCAAAAGGCCAGTGGCTACAGAGAGAGTTCTCAAAGCACAGAATTATACCCTGCAATTGAAACACCAAGTTTAAGAGAATTTCAGTGCTTTTGGGGAAAACATTGTTTGTCCCATTCAAACATCCCTCAGGATTTCACAGGCAAATGACAGAGTGTTGCATGCTCTCATGTTTGTTTGTTGTTGTTTTTTTTCCTCAAAGATGGTTACTTTTGCATCACATTCTCTCTAATGTGTTTCAGTGTTTGGGCCAATGCACAATGTCTAAAAAGAGCAAGCAGTCTGTATGGAAGAAAGACTGGACCTTCAGAAGGCCATGCACATATTTAAAGAAATATTACATGGCTTTTTAAGCTGATAACATTTCTGTCTTCAAAAGAAAAGTCAGACCATGTCTATAGAACGGTTCACATCAAGTTTGGGTGGGAGGAGGGTCTTTTTGCAGTGTCACACACAAAAATAAGCAGCACTCAGGAAGAACACACTCGCCCTCCCACCCCACTCCAAATACCAGACCTCAGCAAGGTTAACCCAAGTGTTACACTCGGTGGGAAAGTTTATTTTTCACTGTAGTGAGAAAAGCCTATTGAAATTGGGATAACTTTAAAAAAAAAAAAACAACAAAACCAAAAAACCACAAAAAAAAAAAAACCACACACACACACAAAAAAAAAAACAAAAACAAAAACCCAAACCAAAAAAAAAAACAAAACACCAAACCCCAACACAGTCCATTCTGAAAGGAAAAAAAAGTGGGGAAAAAAATAAAAATTGTCCTCCCTCAAAGACTGGCATTTCCAAAGTTAAATTCATCATGAAAAAATATCAGATCTAAACATTTCAATATGTATGAAGGATTGTCCTCAGTTTGAATTGAAGTTTTTCCACATGAATTTGTGAATACATTTATCTCCCCCAAAGTTCTTTTCCTGATGGATTTACAAGTAGGAGAAGACATCAGCTGTAGTATGTGGCAAACATTGGATTGGAATATATTACAAGTTTGCTCAATGCATTCTCCTAGAGGAGCCTTTCATCTTCTCTTCAATAACATGACCTTCCCAAATACAGAGAAGGACTTCTGTACAAGGTCCAGCTGTCACTGGTGTTACTTACAGTGGGTAGGACTCTAGCTCAAAAGCAGCCCAAATGATTTGCTCTGAGTAGTATTCCTGCTTCTGGAGTAAGTTACTGAAGTTACTGCTCTGGGGGAGAACTGAATGAGAGTAATGGGCTGCACCAAATGAGACGCTGTTCTTTCATAGCCAGCAAAGATGACTGTGCTCTTTTTCTGTTTAGGAGCTTACTTTATTCCACAGAAAGTCCAAATTGACTGTTTTCCATTTGTCCCTCAGGCAAAGTTATTGGCACTGCAGTGTTTTGGGTTGATTCCAAATCAGAAGTGAGTAGTCATTTTGGCCAGGGGGTGTGCTGGAGTAACCTACAGTGATAGGTGAACAGGCCAGGCATGCCTCTGGTAGAGACTTGTTTTTTCATCACAGTGTGCGTAAGCATAGCTGCAATCATTTTATTATAACTAAACTCACTGCTCCAAAATCTGTGTCTTCAGTTTGAGCTCTTCTCTTTACAGGATCAGGTGAACAAGGCTGCTTGATCTAGTAAACCAACATCAGTATAAAGAGAGGAGTGGCCTCTTTCTAGGTCCTTATGCAGTGCCACATTGTGTCACCTCTGCTTTTTGGTTTGTCCCAGTCCATGTGTTTTGTGGGTAGGTTGTACTGAACACGTCCCACCAAACCTTAGGGTTGGAGCAGAAGTGCCAAGTGATGGACACCAGGGGCTGCCCTTTGGAGCTGTTTGCTATCATGAGTCAGCTCTGGGTCCTTTTGCTTGTCATGCATGGAAGACTGAGGTCTTCCTAGCAGATGTGAAAGAGGGGAAGCACTGGCTTCATCAGAGATGCAAGGCATCGGAAAATAAAGCTGAACCAGATGTCTGTCTTTGCCTTCACTGTGGTTGAAGGCATCACTGTAACTTATCTCTCCTGATCCTCTGTGAAAATTAGGCACTGAGTTTCTACTTGTGTTTCTGAAAACGTCCTACTTCAGGAAGCTCTGAAGTAGCCTATAACAAGGTTTATAAGAACATGTCATTTTTTTTTTTTTTAATCAGGAAAGTGCAAGGAAATCCTTGTTTTGGGAGATTTCACACAAGTTTTCACTGAATGTTAATTGGTGGCACCATATCACTGTCAACAGTTCTTCATATGGTAGTAATGTAGTATCTCCTGATGAAGCCAAACTTTCTTAATCACAACATTCATGTAAACAAGTTGCAGATGGATTTCACAGCTGTACTTAATTCTAGCAACTATATACAGGAACATTTAATAAAGTGTAAACAGAAGGACATGGGAATTTCATAGAATCATTTTCTTTGGAAGAGACCTTTAAGCTCATCAAGTCCAACCACTAACCCAGCACTACCAAGTCACCACTAAACCATGTCCCTCAGACATCTACACAGCTTTTAAATACCTCCAGGGATGGGGACTCTACCACTTCCCTTGGCAGCCTGTTCCTGTGCCTGACAACCCTTTCTGTGAATATTTTTTTTTCCTATTATCCAGTCTGAATCTCCCCTGGTGCAACTTGAGGCTGTTTCCTCTTGTTCTATCACTTGTTACATGGGAGAACAAAACACCCCCCACCCCACTACATCCTCTATTCAGGTAGTTGTAGAGAGTGATAAGGTCTCCCCTGAGACTCCTTTTCTCCAAGCTAAACGACCCCAGTTCCTCAGCCACTCCTCACATGAGTTGTTCTCTAGACATTTCATCATCTTTGCTGCCCTTCTTTGGACACACTGAACATGCAAAGTAATAGCCCATAACATTCCCAGAAAGTATCCATCCCCACCAAAAACTTCCCCATGTAGCTATGAAAATGTTTCTTTTCCAATAATCAGGTCATTAAACTCTCTGAAGGTGGGACTAAATTCTCTTGGCGGTTACCTCTGCAAGACTGACAGTGTGGTGTAACACTGGCTAGTGATCCCACTGGTGTGGGGAAGCTGCATCATGGGACATGCTTGGTTAGGATGGTATAACTACAACAGCCTGAGGAAGGGGATGGAGCTGCTTCACAACCTCTGAGAGGGACCTGAGCCAGAGATCCAGCACTGGCGGTCTGGGTGATGGTCAATCTTGTCCTGCATCCACTATTGTCTCTATTGTAGATTGATATTTGTATTGCTACCCCCGTCGTTCAAATACCATTACTTACACAAAACGGACTTAGTGCTAATTTGATTTTTGAGCTCTGAAACCTCTTGAGCCTTCTTTTGCTACTGAGGAGGGATAGCGAGTTACCTTGTATATTTGAATAATGAAAGCTGAGATCTTTCACCCCCAGGAGTGAAAAAAAAGTAAGAAATTTGGAGTGACTTCTGCTAACCCCTGTGATCTCTATTAGCTGTTATATCTAATGCTACGCTTAGTTCTCAAGACAAAAACTGTTTTGAATTGTTAATGCTAAAAAGAATGTTAGAAATGGCCTAGCACACTGCTTTGAAATAAATGCAAGGTGAAGAGCTGCCCCTCCTCTACCAACACAGAAGCAGGTACGTGGTTGTTTGATAGGATACATCCATGGAGGAAAGACTCAGCCTCTATGCTGGTCATAAACTAGAGGAGAAGAAGGGAAACATCAATCTATGGCAAATTAGAAACATAATGTAGAAAGAATATAACATAGAAATGTCTGGGTTGGAAGGGACCTCTAGAGGTCATCCAGTCCAACCACGCTGCTGAGAGCAGGGACATCCTCAGCGATAGCAGGTTGCTCAGAGCTCTGTCAAGCCCCACCTTGAATGTCTCAAGGGATGGGGCCTCAACCACCTCCCTGGGCAACCTGTTCCAGTGCTCCACTGCTCTCATGGTAAAAAACTTCCTCCTTATTTCTAATCTAAATCCACTCCTTTCTAATTTAAAGCCTTTACCCCTTGTCCTTTGCAGCTGCAATGAATGACAGGGCGAATTCAGCAAAATCATGTCCAATCTCAAACACTGGGCTCATCTGATTCCTACCAGCTTTGAAGAAAGAAAGATAGAATAAACTAATTCAGGTGTGAATCCAGCCTCAGACATGTGGCAGCTCAGCTCTTCCAAAACCAATTAGGTTCCATCAACAAAAAATAGCTCAGAAATCATGAAGAAATCATGAATCATAAAATAAATACAAGATCTTTTTATTAGCTGTCTTTTGAGAGCATACATTGCCAAGATTTCAAGTTACTCCTTCCATTTGTCTCCAGAAGCTGGATCTTTAAATATGTTACCATGAGAAACCTGATGCATTTGCAAGATTTGGCAATACTGAGGATACAAACAAATTTTGAACAATGTGAAAATGTGAAGATTAAACACTAGATGGAGTAGTTGGACTGGAATGGAATAGAGATTCTTAAAGCAGCTCTGGTAACAGAGCCACTGTAAATATTTTGAAATCAGAGGCTTAGTAGCAAGACACAGCATATGAGAGAATGTTTCTCCAGAAGCACCAGTTCAGGGAGCTGGATGTATGCTGCTGAGTTCTTGCTCTGAAAACAGTCACCAGAAGGGTTCTCCCTCCAGCTTCTCTGCTCTGAAGTCCTGAAGCATCAGCACAAAGAGGTAATGGGTTGGCTCTGCACATTACTGAGCTGCAGGCGGCCCCCAGATAAACAGCAAAACAGATTCACAATCTGCAGGAAGGTGTTCTGCTTATCTCAGGTACAAGAAAGGCAGTGACTCGATGAGCTTCTTCCTCCCTGTCTTTTTTTTTTTCCCCCACTCTCTTAGGTTGTGGTGATACTTTAGGAGGCTGCCTTAAGCATGCCTTGTGCCCACTGTGCAGCTTGTCTCTTCTTTCCTCAACCCTGCATCATTCCCCCCGTTTTGTGAGCACCACTGTTTGTGCAGCTGCTAGATGAGTCAGGTTGGAGAGCTGGTACGGTGGCAAAGTCGCTTGGCCAATTAAAAAGGATATGGTTGAGGTACCTCTGTGATCTTTCAAACAGCTGTTCTCTCCAGTGGAGGGATGCTAAGGCAGGGCTGAACACTTGCAGGTGGGGGAGAGAAGTAGGGGATAAAGGCCACTGAAGAGAAGTCCATGTTATCACAGCCTTTGCAGGAAGCAGAAAGGCCAGTTAGGGCCCCATTCCCTCGGGGAATCAACACAGAGGCAGAATGCAACAACCAAACACATCGGTGAGAGGTGAAAGTAAAGGAGCACCTCTGTGTGCCTGAGCTGACTCTTTGTCAGGGGGAGGTTTTACACGCACGCTCCACCTTTGTGAGAGCTACACAGATGTGGGAGCTACACAGAGCAACCGAATGGGCCCAGGCTGCAGGTGCCAGCCCTGGGTTGCTGCACTGCTCTCCACAGCACGGCTGCGGCAAAGCGACCGGCAGACCCTGTGCCTGCTCTCTGCCAAAAGCTTTCTAGCTCTCAGTCATCTGAACTTCCAGCTCTGGGCTGCCCCACCTCCCAGCACCTCACCATGCAGAGGATACAATGTGCAGTCTGTTTGTGAAATGGGGCTTTGGAGGCCTAAACCAAATTGTCCTTGGAGGGACAATGGGGCCCAAGACAGTGGTGGCCGTTCTCTCCCCTCCAGTCCTGTGAAGACAGCGTCTCTCAAGAGCAGCCGTTGGTGAATGAGCTTTTGACCTTTTCAACTTATTGTATTGGTATCTAGCCAAACAGTTTAAGTTCATCAGTAGCATGTGATGCTCAGGAAACAGAGGAATGACATGCATGCTGGTTCCTACCAAGTAATAAACTGCCTTTTGTGGCTCAGTGAATGAGGCCTTTGCTACTGATGGCCAGATGCCCCCCTGTGCTGTGCAAGCACTGAGAGGAGCAAAGAAAACGTTAAAGGTCTTGAGAAGCTCAAACTAGAGGGAGGTACAGAAAAAAAAAGCTTCCCTTTCTTCCTTGTAGGTCACAGTAGATCCTTGCAGGATTTCTTCATGGATGAAATCCTGACCCCACTGCAGCAGGGGGTTTGAAACTGACACCAGCAGGGCCATCATTTCACCCCATGTAATTTGGCATCTTCTTAAGCCTAAAAGCAGCAAAACAAAAGCTCCTCCAGGGCTGCTGAGCAACATGTGTCAGCCTCTTTGACTATTCTGCAGCTGATCTTCAGGACCAAATTTCCTCCAGCGGTCGGTCTGTTCCTCTCAGGGGACAGAACACCAGACCTCACTGGTCCATGGCCACATCGCCAGTATAAGCCTGACAAGAAGGTCAGGTGGTAAAGTCAGCAACAACTGAAATCTGCTTAAAAAGTTTTTATCAAAAAATAAGTAATATTTTCATATTCAAATTACAATGCTTAGAAAAACATTTGAGTTCAGCTAAACTGAGGTGAATTTTCCTGGACCTGTGTTTAAGTTACCAGAAAAATAGAATTTTTAGCTACTTGTTGCTTTACACATTGACATGGTGGCATGCCTGAGGTGAGGTTTCCACTGTCCGTAGTCATTGAGACTATAGTTGCCAATGATCCTTTTCTTCAGAGCTAGGAGGCACTGCTGCTGGTCAGTGAAGATATTTGTTGAGATAGAATTTGAATTTCCATGCTAAACAAAAGATTTCTTTGCTGCAAGAGTGATCACACTCTGGAGAGGCTGCCCAGAGAGGTTGTGGAGTGTTCATCTGTGGAGATACTCCAAACTTGACTGGACACAGTCCTGAGTGGTCTGCTCTAGTGGACACTGCCTGAGCAGACTGTTGGACTAGAATATGTCCCAGAGGCCTGTCCAGCCTCAGCAACTCTGCAAACTGTGATTTTGTGATTCTGTGATTTAAAACACCCATCGTTTTTGTTCGCACAAACTTGTGCTTCCTTTTTGATGGAGATCCACACTTCCCATTGGATCTCTGCCTAACACCTATTCACTGCCCTGGAAAATGTGCAGGTGGTTTTGCAGGTGACTGTGCAGTGGCCTGGCAGAAGCTTATCTTACTGTGTGGCCAGCTGCTTGCTTTTGCAACGTCCTTTCAAGATACTTGCAAATACAGCGTTCACTTTCTCATCAGATGGCTGTCTATAGGTGGAACCGCTACTTCCCGTGTTGACCGTGGGGCAATGTTCTTGTCCACCCAGACAGGATCTATTATGTACTTTTGGTACTGGAGTCACCATTTACAGTACAAAGCCTGTTTACAACTTGTATCCTGCTTCCACCTTTTTCAAAAGCTTATGTAGTACATAGTCTTTATGTTGGTGCTCTGCACAAGGGTGAATCTCACATCCTTCTTATTCTTCCTTTTTGTCTCTCTCCCTGTTGTGAATGGGCTCAGTCCAGTGGCCATCAGAGGCAATTATCTACTTTTGAGTTATTTGGATGGCATAGTTTCAGTTGTTGACTGACACATGAATTTTAACTAATCTTTATGTCATATTTCTTCCCACAAAACCTATGGGAACAAAATCTCTCTCACAGGAAAAGGGTATAAACCTGACCCACATTGAGTCCCGACCTTCCCGGCTCAACAAAGATGAGTATGAATTCTTCATTAATTTGGAAGGCAAGAATGTTCCAGCACTGGACAAAATCATCAAGTCCTTGAGAAATGATATTGGAGCAACAGTCCACGAGCTTTCACGAACAAAGAAGAAGGACACTGGTAAGGACACATTGAAAAGGAAAACATTGACAAAGAATATTTGTGTCAGATACTTGAAATTACTTCTTTATCCTGTGGCAAAAGATTTCCTCTTGGATCTGTATGGCTGCGTTTCCCTCCCTCTGCTGAGTATGTCTGTGTTGTAAGTTTTCGATTTGGAGATTTTCTCTCAGTGTAAACTGCCATGCTCCATCTTTTGCCATTCTCCTGACAGGTCTCCTGGGAATGGGTGTTAGGGTGTTATCTTGTTATCTGGTTGGTTGTCAGCACTCAGTCTCTTAAAGACAGCTTGTTGCGGTAGCTTGTTACACTACCTGCAGAAGTCAACAGGAATCAAAGCATGATTTGAGTTACAGGCTAAGGGCTCAACTTGTAAATCCCTAAGAAATAGTGTAGGAAGTTGTGGGTACATCTACTTTCTGCTCTGAGTCTCTGCCTTATTTTAAAATAGGCAGCATTCTTATACGCAGCTTTTGGCAAGTCACGCAGCGTGACAACTTTTGTTCCCGATACATAGGGGTCACGTGAAGGAACAGTGGGGGTGCAAGTGGGACCCATACCATGTTTAATGCAGATAGGTTAGCTACCCAGTCTAACGACATGTCCCCTGAATCTCTGTCTATGGGCAAAGGTCCCATAGCCTTTGGACCACTGAGCACTGAGAGTCACTGGGCTTGTACTCTTTTTGCTTTTTCCTATGTTTTTTGCCCTCATGAGAACTTAGGAGAAAGACATGAGGATATCCATGTGTGATGCACTACATCTGTCTAGTTACTGTCACCCTGATTCAAAAAACCCACATAAACTTCATCACAGTTTAAAAGGGAAAATGGTTCCAGCAAAATCTGCAGCTGCATGCATCAGCTTGGCTTGTAGATGGTACATCAATTCCCTTGAGAAATCCAGACCTTGATCTGCCTTCTTTTCCCTCCCACCCCATCCCCATAATAAACCTGTGTCTGCTCAGTACCCAGCAAAGTCAAGGCTCTGCAGTGCCGTTTTGTGGGAAAATGTCACTAATTAAAGGCTGTCTTATGTCTTCCTAAGGAAGGATGGCTCTCTGGAGCCCCCAAGGAGGTGACTAAGGCATTGTCCTGGAGACATTTACAATACCTGTGCATTTGGCATCCCAGGCAGGGGACTACCCTACCTTGAACAATTCTTCCAGAGCGCACTCAGGTGTAAATAAGCTGTATTTTAACTTCTAAGTGATACACAGGCCCTGTGAACCCAGTCAGACTTTGTCATCTTTATAGTAAGTCCATTCAGAGTCAGTCCATATAGATCTAGCATTGGCAGGTGAGTGTGCTATGATTCGGTAGAGCATCTTAAAAAATAGATGTAAAATTTTAAATGAGGTGACAGGGAGGAATATCCCACAAAGGCTCATGTGGTCTGTCCCCTGGTAAAAGGCAGGGCCAGTTAAAACATTGTCTGCCCTGAGCAGTGGAGATCTGGGCTCCAAGGCTCTTCACCGCAGGTCTGCTTTGCTCTGACCAATCTCGCTGCACTGAGAGCTGATGCTTTCTCCTCCTGCCTGCCTTGGACACTGGGAACAGCAGATACTCTCCTTTTTTACACCAGCCTTTTCAGTCTCTGGTGACAGTAGCCAGTCCAACTTTCCTTTCTCAGGAAATGAAGCCTGGTTTCTAGGTTTATGGATGATCTTGTTGTTCTCTGGAATGCCTCCAGTAGATTAGATAAAACCTCCTGTAACTATGGGGTATAAGGACTCTGGTGCTCTGGTGAACAATTCATTAAGTATTTATTGGACCAGATGTTGCTCATTTGCTGTTTATTTGATGGATCCTTCACAAAAAGCCCAGCTGCCTTCCAGATTCTCCTTATTCAGGTAGAAACTGATCATAAAGGGCAGCATAACAGAACAAAGTGACAGTGAAGTACTGTCACAGTGCCTTCTCCCTTGCCAAATATCTCTGGGCCCTCACAAATCACTCTGGCACAAACTTTGCGGTGTAGCAGAAGCAACAAGAGCTTAGTCCTGTGCAAGGCCTGGTAGGGACTGGTGTCATCCTCATGGGGCAGAGGGAGGGACTGCACTCCTGTGCTCCCTGGAGCTGGCATGCCCCTTTGAACACCTGGATATACTTTCTGATTTTGGTCTCATGGACCCTGGCTGCTGCAGCCTCATCCTTGTGGGACCCTTGCATCTCTGGTCTGAGATGATAGGAGTAGAGGAGGAAAAGTCCTATGGGGTGACCACGCCCACTGCTCCCCATTCTCCCTCACACAGGTACAAGAGTCCAACACCATCCACCTACCTCTACAGGTTTTGGGCTTATGGATGCCTCTCACTACTGCTATTGGATCTAGGGAGGCTCTGCCACCCACTTTGGTGGGACCAGGAGTAACTCTCCATTCCTGTAAGAAATCCCAGGATAGTCAGTTGTAATTCTAAGAAAAGATTTTGTGAGTTGTCCATGCTCTTAAATCTCAGAGATTTGATGTAGCTGGGGCTGCTCAGTATAGTGGTGGCTGCCCAGCATCCAGTCTGAGACATACTTAAATGCCTCTTCAGATAACAGATGTGATTTTAATAGGATTTCAGACTTCAAAATACTTTAGGTCAGGGTCTTCCTCTTCCTTCCTAGGAACAACATGAAAAGACATTAATACCATCTTGAGTCAGTGCTGGTAATCCTTTTACCATTTTCTTTGTGTCCTACCCGTGACATTACATTTTTAGATGAAAAAGAAGGCGGCAGATACTCTTTGGAGTCAGCTCCCTCCATTCATGAGATGAAGGGACAAAAGGTTGATTAGGTGATTTATGATCATGTCAAATCAAAGGTTCTTTTTCAGGATTTTTTTTTATTTCCAGAAGAAAGCTACAGGGCCTAGAAGAGTTTGTCATTACTTTTGCTTTTCTAATTACTGTTAAGAAGTTAACAGTCAACTTTATTACATATTAAAGTTGTGTATAAGCATAGGCCAGAGTCAGATAGAGACATAGCTCTAAATATCAGCCAGGAAAGGCTTATGAGTGAAATTCTGACCTCACAGGAGTCAAAACTCCCATGGTCATCTGTAAGGTTAGGATTTCGCTGCACGTTACTGTGTTGATCAAAGGTTTTTTGAGCTAGATTATCCTGTCAGTGCTGCAGAAAGGGACTTGACGCCCTTCTGTCTGCAAGGATAACTTGTGTTTGTTAGTCTCAGTAACTCAGAAATAGGTGGGAGCAATTTATTGGCAAGGAAAGAGGAAGATCGACGTTTCTTTTATTTTTTTCAATTTTAGCTTCTCTCATGAGTAGTAAGGGTCCAATCAAACTGAAATCCCCAAAGGTCTGTATTTTAAAAGGTCAAATAATCCTTGCTTGGGGGATGAGCTGTGGGTGGCAAATTCTGGACTGAGGCAGCCACAAGGGCAGAATGAGATGGGAGCAGCCTGAACTGTAGGAAGTGTGGCAAGACGCTGTCTTTTATCAGTGATGGCATTAACAAATAACAAGCCTCAGGGTGCTTTTAGGTCGGTTTTCCTTTCAAATGTATCTTCCTGGCAAGTTTGGTCATAATCCACTTGTATGAAATTTTATTCCTAAAACACAGAATAAGAGCAGTATGCCTCCAGGGAGCAAAATCTGAGAAATATGTTTTATGGGAATATTGTTACACTCTTCTCAGTGGGCAGGTAAAAGCTGGAAGGGTTTTGTCCTGGGGGCAGTCTGGGGCCAGTTCTTTCACTGTTGCCTACAGATGCTTCTTTGCTATGAATTTATTTTGCTACTGATCATGATTTATAAAAAAAAAAAAACAAGCCCCATTTTTCTCTTTCCTGTAGGAAGCACACAGTGCCTTTACTGGGGTTCTGCTTTGTGGATAGTCAGATTGAATTTCTGTATTCTTACCCTTCTATATAGCTCAATGTGTATGTGTTTTATTGGGTAAGGGATACATGGCTTTTCCTTTTCCTTTTTCTTTTTTTTTTCTTTTTTTTTTTTTTTCCCTGGTCACTGTAACTGCTTTTTAGGGTCTTTTCTCAATCAAATGTAAAATGTAATTTTAGCTTCCCTTTGACACATCCAAATCATCATGAATACCAGATTTGTATCTGTAGTGTAGTTTTAGCTGAGAGCAAGCCAGCAAAATGCTCTAAATCCTAAAGGTAGTTTTAGAGCTTTGGGTGAGATAGGCTAGCAGTCACTGGGCCAAAAGCCCTTTGTAGAGATGGAAGGATTTGTTCTGAAAACACAGTGCATCTCTTCATGGCTCTTTTTGGAAACAAGCTGGGTATCTGCAGTCCACTTGGAGCCCATGAATAAAAAGAATTAAATATTATTCTGTTGCAGATTAGGCAATTTATTGCATTTCTGAGACAGGCTGGGAGCTGAGGTTCTGTAGGGGCCTTGTTTGCTAAACCCTGAGGCTGGTCAAAGCATTCGGAACTGTTTAAAAAAGGGCTAAACCTGGGCCTTGAACTGCTATAAATTGCATAGACCTGTCTTTGACCCTCCTCACAATGGTCCAAATGGAGGAGTTCTGCAGAAGTCCTTGCTGCCCCTGCTTTGCTGCCTCTCATATAAATGGCTTATTAGCATTCTGCTAAGCATTTGACCCCATGGTAATTTGGTCACCACTTGGGTGTCCAGCATGATCCCATAAATGCTGCTGTTTCACTTACAGACAAATCAATATTTATTACTGATCAGCCCACGTTTGCTCCTCAGACCTTCACAGAGGCCCAGTGTTGCAACAGCTTGCCCTGGCAATTCATTAATGGCCGTGCAGACAGACAGAGCGTCTGGCAAACGGGCTGGAGGAGGATGTTGCAAACAAAATACCGGGTAGATTCAGACAGGGAATAACTTGATTGGATCTTTTGAATACTTTCTGGGAGGGGTGGGGATGGTCTCCTGGCACACTACAGCTGGGCAGAAGACTCAGTAGCCCTTTTGCACCCTGGTGCCTCATGGACTTCGTGAAGTGCCTGCCCTGGGGTTGTACTGATGACCTTTGGTTCTTGTTTCCATGAGAAAACTCAGGACTTTCCACAACCCAACTTAACATCAGCTTTGCTAGTACCTCAGTTCTTCCTTCACACACTGCCCCTTTCATGCAGCATTGAAAGCTCAGAGATGCTCTCTCTTAGCTACCACTGGTGTCTTGGGGGTCCTGTGAGGAGGGCAGAAATCTGCTGAAAATAGATAAGGCTGCATGCCTTTAAGATAGGGTGGTGCTCCTGTGTAGACTTAAAACAAGCCACTCATCTCCATGCCTGGGACTGATACCACATCAGCCTGGGAATCAGTCTGTCCTAGAGTTTATCATGAGCTCTGCAGCAAGTGCTTTGGGAATCTTCAGAATAACATGTTTTAATGAAAGCAAGACACTATTATATGTTCCTTCTTGAAGTTGCAATGATTCAAACTCTGATTCAGGGCAGCAAAACCCTACAGACATTGCTGCTGAAATCCACCACAAATATCAGCCCCCACTAATTTGTCTGCACAGCCCAAACCCTTCAGACCATCGTGCATCCCTAAGGATAGTGGTTATTCACTCTGACACTGAAAAATCCTTTGCTGTGGGGCTGCCGCACAGCTTTTTTTTTCTAGTGACTCATACAAAAGCATTTAACAGTGTGCCTCACCCCAAGCTGATAGTGAGGAGTCTGAAGCCCAGAATAGTGAAGTGATCCCTCCACCATCATACGCTTGGTGGCACAGCTGGGAGATAAACCCAGTGCCTGGCTGCCCACATAGAAAATAAGGGCAGGATTCTCGGTGTGCTCACCCTTCACATGGTGTGAGTAGTGACTCGTCTCTAGGACTCAAAGACACTTTTTTCTACTCACCCCCTCTGACTAGTTTAACTCAACAGGTTGGAGGTGCAGGAAGGTTGCTACCAGCAAGGTGGGAGAGCATTCATGGAGAAACTAGAGACAGTGATACATTCAGCAGTTATTTTGGGAAGATCTTCCTGGGACTGCTGCTGCCATCTAGTGACTTGTTGAGGTCTTTTTTTTAGGTCAAAGCGCAAGGGTGTGAGAATTGGAAAGGGGCGGGGGGGTGTGGGGGGTAGGGAGGAACAGAACCCACTTCTGCTGGGCTGGAGAATGGGAGGAACAGCTGGGAGCACTGCCGAGCCACCAGTCCGGGTCTCTGTGGCCCAGGCAGCTCTCCCCAGCCAGCCTGAAACAAACGTGAGCGCTCCCAGTGGGAGCGCTGGATGGACCCGGGCTACTGGTGTGACACTGGGTCAGCTGTCGTCGCCCAAAATACGCCCTGTAAATCTGCTGTTGTTGCTTCAGCGTTTCTCTACAGGTGTCTTGGAGAAACCCAGCGCCACAAGTGCCCTCCGTGGTGTTAGGCTCAACAGAAGGCAAGGCTGAATAGTCCTGGAGACAGAGTGATCCTCTTATCCCGTAGGTGGTCCATTAGGTCTGGGATGAGCCCCATCAACAAGGCACTGCAGGAAGCTCATGCAGCAGCTGCTGGCTGGGTATGAGGTTCACTTGGCACAAAACCCAAAATCAGACAAGGAAGCACTGCTGAGTGGCAGTGTTCCCAGCTGAGCAGAGAGCCACAAATGGGAATGAGCTGTTTTCCAAGCACTGACTGAGCAAGAGACACCCATTTGTGCAAGAAAGACGCTAAATGAACTGCAGACATTTTATTGATAGACTGATGAGAGCCCCTGGGGTTTGAACCACCAGACTTTTGGGTGCTACTAGCTTTGAAGTCCATGTTGTTGACTTGGACTCAGTGTGAGGAGCATATGGGACATGATTGCATTGCCTGATCATGGGGCACATAATTAGATGGAGGTCCTGTACCCCTTTGTTAGGACAAGTACGATAGAACTGGAAGAACTGCAGAGAGAAGTGATGAGAGTGCTCCAAGACAGCCCATGGTTTCTGTGCCTTTACATAGGCAAAGTCTCAGCCAGGAAGATGGTAGGTGAATGATCTGACATGCAGATATAACATCCTAGGTAGCCTGGAGAAGGTGAATAACAACACATGATGTTTGTATGAAGAAATTAACATAAAATAAAATAATCAGGTTTAAAACAAAAGGGAATAATTTTTCATATCACATGTAAAGAAACGCCAGAGCTCAGTGCTGCAGAGTTTCCTGAAGACAGGTATGTAGAAGACCAGAAGAAGGCCTCAAACTAAGTAACAAAGAAGCATACAAGTCTATTTATTTTCTGTTTTGCAGTGCCATGGTTCCCAAGAAGTATCCAGGAGCTGGACAGGTTTGCCAATCAGATACTCAGCTACGGAGCAGAACTGGATGCTGATCATCCTGTAAGAAAGAGAGCTTTATGTTTCTAGTTATTGGGACAGATGTTTCTCTCATTTACATTTGCTGTGCTTTAAGGCAGATCTAGCAGACTGAGTCTCACGTGGCATAGGACAAGAAGGATACTGCATTTCTAGGGTTAGAATCAGCCTAATACCTGGTTATGAAGTAGATCAGACCAAAGTTTGGTCTAATTTGAACAAATATCACGAGATCTTAAAAGTCATAGTGGTCATCAGAGCACAAGAACACCACAAGGACTTTTCCCAGGTGGCTCTGATGTGGTGAATTCAGACTAATTTTGTGAATCACTAGCAACAAAAACTTCAGAAACAACATATCATAGCCCCGAGATAGGAAGACTGGTTTTGTTTTTTTTTTAATTCTTATTTCCATACACAAGATTGATTTTAGTGCCTTGTTATGTGGTTGTTAAATCTGACATGATTCATGTATGGTGAGACACAACAAAAGAAAAGGTTCTTGTTTCAAAATGTTTGTGGTTTAAATGGTAGGATCAGAAAGTTTTGTTCAGTTGCTAAAAAAATTTGTTCAGCACTTTTTCAGCTCTTCCAGATACAAGAATACTTTCTGCCTCTCTTCCCTCTCCAAGCAAACAACAACTTATTTTCATTTGTCAAAACACACTGAGTTTCATGCGCTGCAACAGAAATTGCTGCTATTAGTTTAATTGAGATAGAGTGATTATAAATACATTACATGCAGTGTAACAAAAATTGCTGCTATTAGTTTAATTGAGATGGAGTGATTAGTCATTCACTACCTATTGCTTAATTCGAGATGTGTTATGTATCATATACAATGATTCATGATGTTCTGTGTGGTCATATGAAAGGAAGAATGAAAGGAGACACACTAAGTCAATAGCCCCCTTGTGTGTCATGCAGGAATAGACCAAGACTGTATATTTGAAAGAAGAAACAAATAAAGTAATAATAATAATAATCAAGATATTAAAAGGAATGAAGCATCCCTGCTCCAGTTCCTAGACTTAATTACTGAGTAGTTTATACCCTGAAAAGGAAACCCAGCTGCTGGGGTAAATACGTGTTTAGAGTACACTGCTGGGGTAAATAGAGTGCAGAAAAAGACAAATTAAACAAGCCTGTGGTTTTAGTAGTTAGATGATATGGGATTTAATTAAAAATACCTCTATGCCAGGTTAATCTTGGATGGTGCATTTTTTAGGCCATTGGCTGCCTCTTTTGACTCATACTCTTAGAGTCTCAACTCTACTTCAGCTGCCTCCTGTAATTGGTTGTGTTCCGTGGCTCCTCAGTCCATTTGTGCCATGCAGCACTAAGAGGTGAATTAAGGAACTGCTTCAGTGCCCAGTGAGTTGTTGCTATTTGCCCTGCAGAAGCGTGTCCTAGTTTGGAAAGATGTTTCTCCAGTGTAGGTGATGAAGACACTCCTAGCCCCGAGGAACTTTTAGTCTAAATACCAGGCACACTACAATAGGAGAATGGTTATCCTTAGATGAAGTTTTAGAGAGTATATTTCTTATTCCTGTTTTTATTGCTAATTATCTGCAAAGGTCAAGCTCCCAATCACAAGGCCTATTAGACATTCTCTGTAGTAATTAAATCTCTTCAAATGGTTGATTTTGTAGTGCAAATAGGGGTTTTGGGCCTGCAAAGTGCTTACTGTTCTTCCAACAGTTTGAAAATGAGCACCTTTAAGTGTGGTTCATGCTGAAAATCTGCCTAAGAAGTCTGAGTTCATGAGTGTCCTTCTAATGTGGTTTAACTCTGCTCCTCTAGATCAGCTCAGCAGTGCCAGGAACAGCAACAAGCTTCATGAGAAACCAGACAGGCATGGTTATCTGAGTGCTGTTAATTCACTGTATCGCTCTCGTGGGAGTACCTTGTTTGTGCTGTAAAGGAGCACGTTTCCCTTTTTTTGTAGCAGGTAGAAATGAGAAAATGAATGGACTTGTGGGGCAAGAGGTGTTAGGAGGCTATGGCTGAATGGCTGCTCTGGTGACCCTGCAGACTGTGTGCGCAGAGCTGGGCAGGATGGAGGCAGTTTCCCCGCTGACCCTCCTGCACTGTTTGGACATGACCAGCCAAGCCTATGAGTGCTTAGTGAGAGGAAGGCTGTTCACTTTCTGCACTTACGCAGGGACTGACCATCGTTGTTTCTCTTTAGGGTTTCAAAGATCCTGTGTACCGGGCCCGGAGGAAGGAGTTTGCTGATATTGCCTACAACTACAGACAGTGAGTGCTCAGCGTCTCCTCAGAAAGCAAGCCCACATCTCCTGCCCTCTCCCAGAGCTTTCACTCTGTTGGCAATCCCTTTTTTTCCTCAAGCATCCTCCTGATGTTGGCTTTACTGTGTGTTTAAATCTTGCTGCTCACGCATTTATCCCCCAATCTCAGTAAAACAAAAGTAAATTTTTTCAGGCACATGTTCAGAGACTGTTGCCTGCTTTCTATCCCCACAACACCCCTCTTCCCCAGCTTTGTTGTCTAATTGAGCAGCAGACTCCATTGCTACTACAAAGACCTGAGCTTTGAATAAATCTGCTTCTGGTATTCTCCCCATTAAACCGGGACTGGGGGAGGAGTACCTATCATTTACATTAAAGCAAGAGCTGCATACACTATTAAAATAATGCATAACTTATGGTTCTGATGCTAATCCAGTGTCTGATACTCTACTTTTATCATGTCTGACCCAGCTGCAATCAGCAATTTGGGCTCTCATTTCCCAAGAAAAATAAATGAATAGAGATGATAAACTCACTTAGAACAGGCTTGCTTGATTGCTTTCAGTGATCAGATCTGGAGGAGAAAAAAATTCTGTTCCCAGAGCCACTCATGCATTTAGATGAGTACTACCGGGCCTGATTCTTGCTGATACCGGTAAAAATTGTGATTGCATAGGATAAAGTAACATATGTTGTACATTTAGGACTCGACTTTGCACAGGACTGCGATGAAAAGATTGTCTCTGAGCCAAAGGCCTAATAATCTAAACTCCAAATACGAGGCAAAATTGGACTGATTGATGGAAAGTGAAAAAAAAATCAGGTGAAAAAAATCAGGAGCTCAGTTTATAGTTTAAAAATTTGGGTAAGACATTGTGGCCACATGTAGATGGATCAAATGCCCATCTATAGGCATCCCACAGAAGATTTACACTTCCTGCGTAATGTATAGCAAATTCTGGTTTCTAGTTTGCAGGCTTTTCCCAAACCAACCAACCAATCACAATGTCAAACACCCCCTTTCCAAGATTCAAACTGAAACCATCTAAGGAAGATGAAACCATTATATTCCAAGATGTAACTAATTAATATTCAATCTGTTATCCAGATGCTCAGGCACACTGGAAACAGAGCCTGTACAGACCTAGATCTATGTCCCCAAAGCACCTTTTTGTGTGAAGTTCTTGGACTTTCCAGTTAGGTCTTTAAGTAACAGAAGAGTAAGTAAGATGTGAGAGCCCACCTCTGGACTTCTGAGGCTTGTGGAAAGAAGGCATGTGTTTTTTTGTGTCTTTGGGTGTTGAATCAGGAAGGTCCAGATGGATCTGTGATGCCTCTGCTCTGGGTGCTACATCTGGTCGACATGCCTTCCAGGGTGTACACTGGGGAGGAGAGGTCAAGGGGGTGTCTCCAGCATGTGGGAACAGAGATGCAGAGAGCTGGGCAGGAGAGGATGGACAACCAAAGTTACCAGTCTTCAATGGGAAATATCTGAAAAGGCAAATGTGCTTAGCTTGTGAAGGCGCTACCCAGACACAAAGATAAAATGGGTCTGTGGTTTCTAGTCTTGTACTCTTCTTCCTGCCATCAATATAATCTTCTGTGTCTGTTCTTTTGCACCTATTTTGTCCTCTTTCCTCCTGCTCTATTTACTTTGCCTTTGCCCTTTTGTCTTCTCTCTCAATACACGCACCCATTGTTGAATGCTTGATTTTCTTGACTTTTCTTTGCTTTTAGCTTGCCTCTTCCCTCTGTCTTCTTTTGTTTCTGGCCCTGTTAATCCCTGTTGTTGTTTTTTTTTAATTGAAATTTTAAAGGTTTTAAAGCCCCTGTAGCCCTGGAAGGTGGTTGAGGATTACTTAGAAGTGCTATAGGAACAACCATCCCCCAGAAATCCTCATAATTCAATATGATGTTTAAAGCTTCACAGATCAAGGACTGCTGGTACAGGGAGACAGAAAATGATGGTGCTCCAGCGGAGCTGCCCTGAGGCTCAAGTTAAAAATGAGTGACTGGAAGATGGTGGGGTGTCATCAGGAGTTTAACAATGGGTCTCTGGGGCTTGGAAAGCTTCAGCATTATGCCAGCAGTGATGTTAACCCTATTAAGTTACTTAAAAACCCTTTGATTTTTTAAAGCTGCTGGATTCACCTATGGCCCTATCATTATTGCTAAGGAATTTACTATTCACAGGAGGCCTAACTACATTGCTGTGATTGTCTAATTCCTGCTAGCTTCAACATGAGCTAAGCACATGGAAGCCCGAGGGTGGGATTTGACTCAAAATTATTCATTACAATTATAAAAAGTCAAACTGGCCGGAGTCTGCAGCTGTTACAGCATAAAGCATAGATCAGAATTTCTCTGCCCCTCCAAGAGATAGAGTTTTCTGGAGCTGATGGTTTCCCTGTTGTAACCAAAACAATTAATACCATGTTTATTAAAGCAAGAAATACAACAGCTGCTCCATATCTAGCAATGCAAATAAATGGAAACCAATGGCCAGCAAATATTTTTAGAATAACATCTTGGTAAGACAAATAAACACTAATTTATTTTTACCACAATAATGCAAGGCGTTGTCTAAAGGCCAATATCTCAGCTGAGGTCAATAAATCCTTCCCAGATTGTGCCTAGGAGCAAGCGAGGCTCCTTTTGCACCTGCGTGTCAGACCAAAGCCACTTTCTCTCTTGCCCCAGCCTCTCCTGGCCAGTCCGTGTAAAGCTCCTGAGTATGATACTGTTGACATAGGATATTTTCTCTGTCACTCCTATGGAGGGTATCCATTTTCTTTCCAGTGGTCAACCTATTCCTCGAGTCACCTACACAGAAGAAGAAAAGAAAACATGGGGAACCGTCTTCAGGGAGCTGAAGAGTCTGTATCCAACTCATGCTTGTTATGAACACAACCACGTGTTCCCACTGCTGGAAAAGTACTGTGGCTACCGGGAGGACAACATTCCCCAGCTTGAAGATATTTCAAAATTCTTGCAGTGTATGTTTGGAGCATATAAAACAACAAAATCAAATTAAATGCCTCAGCTGTCAGAGGGGGTGGTGCTTCCAGAAATAGAAAAGCAGTCCCTGCTTTATCACAGGCTCCCTATGGTGCTTGGGTACAACACTTAGACTGTGACCCAACTCCCTATCTAAAATTTCTAGGGGTACAATGGTGCAGATACTGTGATGGTGGTATACATGGGTAGAAAATTTCTTGATCTTTCACAGCTAAACTCTGTTTAACTTAAGGAGAGCAAATTAAATTTTGTGGAAATTCTGTGGAAATTTTTTTCCACAGTGAGGAGGACAGATAAGGATAAATTGAGCACACTGGTTAGAATCTAAGATGTCATTTTTTTCCCTTCAGCTTGCACTGGATTTCGCCTGCGCCCTGTTGCAGGCTTGCTTTCGTCTCGGGATTTCTTGGCTGGGCTGGCATTCCGAGTATTCCACTCTACGCAATATATTCGCCATGCATCCAAACCCATGTACACACCAGAGCCGTAAGTACTTTGGCACAGAAAGTGTGTAAAGTTGCAGCAGACTAACAGTGGGGTCAGCCCAACTGATAATAATCATGTGGGACTCTGGAGCACTCCTGGGAACAGAGCTAATGGAGAGCAGCCAAGCGACTGCTCTCTTTGGAAAACATTTTCAGAAGATTTCTAGTCTTTTTAACAAGCTGCATCCTCTTCTGCAAGTACTTATGGGATGGATGAGACAGTTTTGATACTGAGGGCATGCTTGTGTGGTGGCTTGTGTGGTGGCAGTGTACAAAAGCATTTAGCTTAGCTATTAGGACCTAAACAGTGGTGTGAAATCTAGAGCAGAAATGACTCAACATGTTGAAAGCAAGCTTTTGGCAGCAAGATAGAGGAAGCCCAGATGATTGATCCCTTCTCTTTTTCGGTTTTATGCTGTAACATTTCTCTCTGTTCCTGTCCTTTTTCCCTTTTCACTTGTGGTTTTCTAAACAGTTTTCTTCCTATACTCTATATTCTTGCACTTCTTACTCCTTTTTCTTACCATTTCTTTGGTTACCTACTTCTTCACACAACCTCCTTTTCCCTTCCATATTTCTATCTCCTATTCTTCTGATTTTCCTTGCTGCTTCTGCTCACTCCATTCTTATCCTGCACAAAGCTAGGCTAAGATGTGTTCCACAGACCTGGCCCTTCTGGGAGCATCTTATCCCTCTCCCCTTTCCATCTCACCAAATCACTTCCCTGACTTTGAAAACTCTAGCAATCCCTAGGTGAGCTCTTCCCCAACATTCCTGTCCAGATGCAACTTCAACTTGTGATGAAAATGATGTCTATCTGAGGAAGGACAAGCTTCCACCTCTCAGTGGGAGGCTGTGGGCCTGAACAGGGACTGGTTTTGCACTCTTGAGGTACATATTGACACCAGAGTGAATTTTCTCAGGAGCCTCAGTTTCATCTAAAGAGATTTCTTGTCCTTGAGACTGAAAAGTCCATGCTCTCTTTGGTGGGCTGATTTCTGTCTGGACTTTCCTGAGCTGGGTGGGCTGTTGAATCAATGGTTTTCTTCTGTAAGGAAAACCAAATAATTTATCATCCTTCCTCTGAGGGATACATGACAGTAAAAATAACTGAAAGCCCTGGAGTGTGCAAATATTTCCATCACAAGAATAATTTTAGAGTGAAATATTTTCCTTGAGTCTTGAGCATTATTGGCTGGTAGGAGCAAACACTCTGCAATCTTGACTATGTGTTGACTCTAGGGTATTCATCTGGCATTGCTGGACTATTCCTACATTAAAGTTGTTCAAATGCCATGTTTTCCTCCAGTGATATTTGTCATGAGCTTCTAGGACATGTGCCTCTCTTTGCTGATCCCAGTTTCGCTCAATTTTCCCAGGTAAGTTACGGAATGGTTATACTATTTATATAATTGAACACACCAGAGACTAGGTGATTCAGAGGATGAACCAAGAGCTCTGAGGGTTGAGGTGGACTCACCTTTAAGCATATCATTTAAGACTGGATGAGACTCATTTATGTATTGCTTGAAATCTTGACACTTAGGTGAAAACATACATTAAAACTCCAAACATCTGTCCTGGGTGAGTTGTTTTTTTACATCCAACCCTTTGAAGGCTATTATTTTAGAAACCTTTTTGTAGATGTTGATCCTTCTGAGCAAAGTTAAACGGTTCATGAGTCAGATCAATTATTGCTCCACCATGCAATGCAAATGGTAGGGAAAGTGGAGATTTGTTTGTTTGTTTTCCATTGAAGACACAGAACGGGCTGAGTAAAATGAGGAACTGTCCCAGCTGTAAACATGGGAGAAGGCTGGAGAGAAGCTTTCTTTTTGATAGTGTTAATGTCTCTGGAAAAGAAGCCAAACCTCAGTGAAGGTCTAAACTGTTGTCTGCATCTTACCAGAAAACATGAAAAAGACACAGAGAGAGAAAGACATAAAGAAAGTGAGAAATCAAGAAGGAGAGAAAGCAAGAGGGAAAGCAAGCAAGCAAGCAAGAAAGATGGAAAGCAAGAAAGATGGAAAAGAGGAAAGAAATTAAGAGAAGAAAGAGAAGGGAGGGAAAATACATGTAACATCTTGCTCAAAAGATGAGTGTTAACTTGATGTAGTTAGTAAGCACTCAGTATTGCCCTCAGACTCTGCCCTTTTCCAGAACTGGGTATTTCTTCAAGATAAACTCTACTACACCTTGGTTTATTAGGATTTGGCATGGTGATGGCTGCTCTTAGGCATGGTGTGGTGCTCTGATTTTTGCACTGCATAGTCCTCCTCAGAGCAAACTGAGAAAGGGTACCTGGTTATATACAACCTTGTGTGTCTGTCTTCTTGCATGCCTCTCAGGAAATTCTCCATTAGCTCCCAAGGTATGAATAAGTTATTTCAAATCATGCCCTCTCATTCAGAAAAAAGAACTCATTCAAGGCTTCAGGAAAAGTCCTGCAATCATGGTCCATCAAAACAAAGATAATTATTTAAGGTGTGTGGGTGTGATTGATTTACCTCCTTTTGACCATATCATTCTCTCAGATGTATGCTGTAGGCTGGACCAAAAGCCTGTCAAAACAAGAGGAAAATTTTATTAGACCTCAGTGGATTTTGTACCAGGCACAAAGGATCACGCCTTGTAAATGACATTTGGACAAGACCTTTTGTTCATTTCTGGAGAGATTTCTGGTTTAATACTGATATTGCATGATAGGAACATGTTCTGTAAACATTTTTGTGTGGTAGTAAGCAATGGTAACATTTAAAATGTGAGAAATTACGTAAGATGAGACAGGAAGAATGTTTGCAATAAACAGCTTGAAGAATAATGGTTTATTGTTACAGGAAATTGGACTGGCATCTCTGGGAGCTCCAGATGATTTCATCGAGAAACTTGCTACGGTAATTTAATAAGTGAGAGCTCATTTTTCCAAGGCACCCTGTGTTGTCTTAATTCTGTTGCTACTGAAGTCACTGATAGAACTCCCATAGAGTTGAATGGGAACAGAGTGAAGTCCGTGATTGGAGAACCCCACCCTGGAACAGTTGCCTTAAATGAAAATAGCTTTAGCACCCCTTATTCAAAGTGACAGTTGTGATTAAACACAGAAACCCGGACAAGATTTCCTCCAGCACAAACATATTGGGCAAGAAGAGATTACATGTTATTACATCCCCACAGAAAATTTCAGGAGGCAGCTTCAGTAGCTGTTCTACCTGCACTTGTCTTTTCCACACTTCCAGGTCAGTCATGTCCTCTGCAGTCAGTGTGGCTCACCTGAATCTTACTCTGAGACTACTGAGATCCAGAGTTAAAAACTTCAAATGAAAACAAGGATATGCCTGTGAGATTAGTGTCCCCAGCAGCAACTCACTTGGGCAAAATATTGCACCATCTTTGCTCCTTCTGTTAGATAAGGTATTTTTTCTCTGAGCTAGAGATAGCTTCAATTCAAATTGACAGACCAGGAAGTCAAGCTAGGCCCACACCATCTTCCTTCAATATTGCACTAAGAGCCTTTCCCATCTCTTGCTGTTGCACCTAGATGCACACTCTGTGATACAAGACACGAACTTCTATCAACTAGGGTTCAAACCTCATCTGGGTTGTCCAGACAAAATTTTCTTTAGGGAACTGAATTGATTGAATTTCAGTCTGTGGGGTTATTTATTATATTTATACCATTTATATTTGACACAGGGAAACATTTAAAATAGAAACGTAAACTCCAAATGTATTCAAATCAATGATGGGCACTTACTCTTTTTGATCAAGGAAACATATTTTTCTGTATAATTTTCTTGCTAGGTTTATTGGTTTACAGTGGAGTTTGGACTATGTAAAGAAGGCGATTCACTCAAGGCATACGGTGCAGGGCTGCTGTCTTCATTTGGGGAGTTGCAGGTGTGTTCTATAAAACAACATTACAAAGATGCTTATAATTGCTCACATTTCTGAATGTCTTGAGAACCTTGCTTCATACTTTGCGCATAGAAGTAGCATAAATATTTTTTTTTAACTTTCTGCTTATAGTATTGTTTATCAAGCAAGCCTGAGATTCAGCCTCTTGTCCTGGAGAAGACTTCTGTGCAGAAGTATCCTGTTACTGAGTTCCAGCCTGTCTACTATGTTGCTGAAAGTTTTAAAGATGCAAAAGAAAAGCTAAGGTAATCCAACCATTCCACAGAAGACCCAATGTCTTGTCCACTGTCAATATAGTGGATTCCATTGCTGCAATGGGTCTTCGGTTGACAGTAATGTTTTGAGGGGCATTAGAAAAGTTGTGTAATGCTTAAAGTGGTTGTTACCCTGAAAATCTTGGCCAATAAGGGGAACATGACTTATGCATTAAGCCAAGAATTTATTATTGGTGTACTGAAGTTTTACCTGTGTAACCAAAATGCAACAAAAATATATTAGTTCAATTGCAATGATACCAACACTTAGGGTCAGAGCTAGTTTCTTGCATAAAACATCTCATAGTATTTACACCTTTTCCTCTGAAGTTATGCTCACCCTTACACTTTCTTTTGTGTCTTAAATCAACAGTCTGGTGGTGGAGGGTGGAGTTGTCAAGTAATCAGCATCTTGAGGTCTTCAGAGCAGGGCTGTGATGTTAATGAATGGAGTTTCTTCCTTTCTTTTGTGAGGAGGTGGATGGTGTTGGTGCTTCCTTTCTTCCTCCTCAGCCTAAGGTTTCCTTAGGGCCATTTTTATGTTGTCTAACATGCTTTACATCTTGCTCTTTCTGCATTGGTCTGCAAATCTGAGTTACTTCTGACTTTACTTTCTATGTTAAATATTTTTTCCTTTGTTCCTTTTGTTTCCTCTAAACCTGTTGGATTTTTTTTACTCAGATCCTAAATTTGCTTTGCTGTGAATAATTGACCAGTGGAGAGCTGTTGATATCCCAGGGACCACCAGCATCATACTATGCTCATACCTTTAAGGCTTCTGTTATCAGCCCATGCTGATGCTCCTTTATGCTGCATCATTACACGAGGGTCAGACTTAGTTCACTATGTACAGCATAATTACTTGTTATTTCTGCCTAGATAAAAATTATTAATGATAGATATTTTAGCAGATGATTATTGAGAATTAAGCAAAACTAAAACAAAATAGGTAATAGTTACATGGTCATTAGACAATTGTTATTACAGCTAAACAGATCTCCAAGCAAGCCTAATAACCCCAATCCTGAGGCTTGTGTGGTTAGCTTTAATACAGAGCCTCCAGCTTGTTACCAGCAGTGTGTTTACAGGACTGCAGGCCTACACAGTAAATCTTTCAGTCATCTGTGACTCTAATACAGATTCAGTTCTGCTTCAATGAGACTTTCAAATAGTGGTCCAGGTTCAGATCTGGTTCTTGAAACAGTAATGTCTCAGACTGTGTTTAGGGTTCAGTTTTGGTTCCACCTCAAAAAATATTTCTATTTCTGTTTAAAAAAACACACCACCATATTTCTGTTTCTTAGCCAAGCCACTGGGCGTTAGCCTTGATTCACACTCAGCAAATTTTTCACTTGGAAATGCCACAGAGGGACTTGTCCCACACCTGCAGTCTCTTTTTTCCCTCTCTCCCCTTTGCCCCCCCTCATTCACAGTTAAGAACATACTGAGACCCAAGATATTCTGCTGTCTCAGGCTCTCCAGCTCCAAGGTCTTCCTTGCCACCTCCCCTGCTGCTTCCTCAGTCATCATAAGCCTGCAGCATCTCCTTCCACCCTTTTCTCTGGGGACATACCTCAGAAAAATGGCATTCTCTTCTGGTTTGTGCTACTAATATCCTGCACACAGTTTCTATCTTCTCTGTATACTTTTCTAACTGGGCAGCAAGTTCCTTGAGAAAGTGGAATATGGTGGCTTATTCTATACAAACTGTCTCGGAGCTTCTTTTATTTGTTTCAATGATCAAATTAAAAAAGTAGTTAAATTGAAATAGGGGTCTTGTCGGACCAGGGGCTCTTTTCATGTCTGGCACCTGTATATACGTCTTTGCTTTTAATAGAAAGGCTCCCTAAAAAATTAGGCTTACCTAAAATATTTCAGCTTAAGGAATTCATCTTCTAATTAGCATTTTACCTTCATCTGAGATTTAGGAAGACTGTCTTCTGAGCTGCATCTCTCCCCTTAGAAAAACTGAACTGATGCCACTAAATGCTTTGATTATAGCCAACAATTTTTTTTTCGACTGTCATATCTTGTGGCCTGCTCACACTGAACTCTTTGGGACAATAGTCTTAGCTGATAATAACTAGGACTAAACTGAAGAAGCAATGTGGAGGTGGCATCCAGCACTATTCCACTGTTCTGGGCATATGGGATTTACCATGCTGAGTCACAATCTGTATAGTGGGGCTCCATAATCAGCTCCTACGTGCTTTCCTTCCTCTTTCAGCAATAAGTTCAGTAATCTGAAGCAGATATACAACCCAGTATCCTGCTGGTGTCTACAAGAAGCCTGGAACAATAGCTCTGACCATCTCAACCCATTCAGAGTCTTCCTTTCCACAGTTCTGTGGTTATGTAAATTTATGTTTTCCCAAGACCCAAAATCTTAATGCCTCTGCCATGGAATTAACTATTTTACAGCAGGGAAGGCTGCAGTTAAGGGGTGGGAAGAATGCTGCTTTGCTCCATTGACTATCTCCTGTTTTTGCAGTGACTTGGAAGTCACTGCCAACCATGCCACTCTGCTTGCTTCTTGGTATGCCAGGACAACATAGGTACTTGACCTTATTTTTCCAGAAATTGCAAACTTGGATAAGAATTCCTATATTTTGTGTTACTGAAAGGAAAATGAGATTTTCAAGTTTGGCAAACACCAATAGCTACATAGTTGGCCTATACTAGGAACAGCATTGCCATGCCAGTAACATAATTAGTCCTGTTTGAAAGAAACCAAAGGTGGTAAGGACAAATGCAGATTCAATTGTGTTACAGAATGTTGTAGGTCTCAGATCACTCAGCAGGAATTTCAGTTATTTCCTCTTGCAGATTTTCTTATTCCCCTCATCAGGGAATGCACACACTAAAAAAAAAACATGCTGGAAAAGCGACGTTTTCAAGTTTGCATATGTTTTTGTGTTTTTTCCTCAGGAAATTTGCTCAAACGATCCCTCGTCCTTTCTCTGTTCGGTACAATCCCTACACCCAGAGGATTGAAGTTTTGGACAATGCAAAGCAGCTGAAGAACTTAGCTGACACTATCAATAGTAAGGAACTACAAATTTGTTACCTTGAATTTCTCAAAATGTGGATCAGAAATAGCAACCACAAAGCAGGTTTTATCTGGCTGAATTTAATGCTCTGAGCCTGACCAAGATAAAGCAGTACACATCTCCTTTCTGGTGCAAAAATTGCTTCCGAATTCTAGCCAAGCTTCAAAATAGCAGAATGTAGTTACATCTGAAACATCCAGTTTTAGTGGAGGTGCTAGGAAGGGCAGGAAGGATTCTGAAATGTCGCTCTGGCTGTTCTCAGTAATGAAGAAGAGGAAAATCTTGGCTTTGATCACATTTCCTTTTCCTAGGAAAAGCCTTTTTCCTAATACATTTCCCCCCTATAACATTGGCTAGCCTGATGAGAGCCAGCATCCCTGATCCTGTGAGACATCCTTGGATGGGTGATGAAGGCAAAGGGCTGACTCTGTAGACCTTACTCCAGTAAGACACTAATAAATGTGTCCAATCCAGCACTTCGCTGCTTACCTTGTTCTTTCAGGGATTTGACATAAAGGGTAAATATGTATGTAGGAGCATTAGAAATGGGCTAGCTGTAGAATTAACTGCTCTGATTATTTCTCTTGTAGGTGAGATGGGGATCCTTTGCAATGCCCTCCAGAAGATAAAATGAAGATTTGCAGTGACTTGCTAATCATTGGCTACTGACTAGAAGCTACCATGTGCAAATGCCAGCCTTCATCTTGCCTCAGTTTATTATCTTCCTGTGTACTGCATGAATGCTTATGTTATATATCTTAATTACTATAGATTAGCAGAAAAATAGACATCTGCAGGTAACTCTTTTGGCCTTCAGACTCTAATCCATTTTTTCACACTAATGGATAAAAATGACCTTAGGTTTTGGAATCTGGGGAAAGCCTCCACCTGTCTTGTGCCAAAGGTTAGAAGAAGACAGAGATTCCTACCACACAGCACTATAGTCTGCTGCAGTTGTGAGGTTGCATTACCACCCTGGGTCCAGGAACAGGCTGGTAATATTTAACAGACTAATCCACCTTGCTTTCTCTCATAATCTTTCTTCCCTCAGCCCCTCATATTTGTGCAAGGTTCCTATGGAGTCCCAAAGTCTACACCTTTCATGGTGTATACCGCTTGGCTCTCTGTACCTCTACTTTTACACACAAGCACCTCTATCCTATTTTTTTTTCCCCAAAAAAATGTGATGTAGACACTGATCAAAAGCACAGATGCTAGTGGAAAAGACAGCATGTATGCTGCAGCCTCATTAACAAAGATTCATCACTGTGCATAAATATACTGTATTTGCACAAGCACCAATCCCAAAAAAGGTTTGTGCAAGTCAAGAACACTTCATGCTGTGGTGTGTTGTCTGCAGAGTCCCTAAGCAAGGCACTGAGAGTGCTTATCTAGAGCATGGAGTCTGTGCCTCAATATAGTACACACTAAAAAACCAAAACATCAGAGAAGAGTTATCTAAAGGCAAGTCTGTGTTTCTTTTTGCAGTTGAATGTGAGGTCAAATTGTCAATACTTTGCACAAGCAAGAACCCATGCAGATGTTTTAATAGGCCGTCAAGGCCCTATTAGTCCAGACTCAGAGTTGTGCTGGCTGTAATGCTGTGTAACATCATGGATTCAGAACTGATTCAGGACCAGTAAGCTTACGGAAAAGGGGGGACTTCTCTTAACAGATATAGATGTGCCTTGGAAGGCAGATGTGTGAAGGCTATCTTGTGTTGTACGTGTCCTCTGAGAGTGCTTCACTGAGGACTGCTTCAAGGCATCTCCTAACTTTCTGGACTCACAATCCACAGGGTAGATATCAATCCCTTGGAAATGGAGCAGAAGTGGTGCTTACAATGCATTTGAAGACATCGAGGCCTTCCAATTCCTGAGTCACTGTATCTGTGGCTAGACCCTCCCCCACCAAAGCTATGAAAGACCTGGGTTAGCTTTTTCCCAGTTGGAGTGCATTCAAACCCAAACATGGTATCTTTCAAGACAGTTCCTGAGTCATGATACTTTTTGGAGTGTCCTTCCTTCTCCCGCTTCAGTTTTAATCTCCCTTTTTTTTGTGAAACCAGCTTTATTCTTCCTGTAGCATAGTTTGACTGAAGCAGCAAATGGAAGCAAGGGTGATTCCAGCTTAACACAATGACTAAGCCATGGAGAGAGAAGAGTTTTGTTGTTCAGGAAGCAATTTCTATATATTTTCCAGTAACTTTCACTTAAAGCAGCTAAATATCCTACTGAATTGGTCCACATTGTATACAGTGATGGGGAGGGATTTGAAAGTTTACAAATCTCATACCTACTATTGTACTACTCTTGTGTTAATAGTTTGAAAAATTAATGGAGCTTTAATGTAAGCATTATCCTTTAGGAAGAGAGAAAGTACAGCTGTTTCCATTATATTTATGGTGGGTAATAACGTTAATCTAAGGATACCAGCTGGAACCCTTTTAATTAGACAAATACTGATGCAAAATTGTATCATTTGGTGCTTTGAAATAAGTTTTTTTATCTCTGTATCTTCCCCCCTCCCCCCCTTTTTTTTTTCTCATGACAAATATCTCTGTGGTTCTTTCAGTCCTGCTTGGCTTGTATTTTCAATGTGAAAGTAGACAATATTTTTCTCTCATAATATAAAAGGACCCATAAGGTAACTGCATACCATAAAAGGACAATTGCATCCCAAGGGTGAAATTTTTCAAACTAATCCTCAGTCAGCTTTCCAAGCTCCTCTGCTTTTTACTGTTGTTATGAGTGACAGCAGCAGTAAATCTATAATGATATTGAGAACCCAGAATTCATGGCTGTCTTTTAGGTGCAAGTGGAATGGTTAAAGATCATTGATGCCATGTGCCTGATTCTGTGTCCCTTAATGCAGGTTTAAATGAGCAATAACTCCAGTGAGAGCAGCCTAACATAACTGTTCAACAAGACTGAGAGATGAGAAAAAGTTAAATGCTCAGTATTTTAAAAGCAGAGGAAATACACTGAAAGTAGATTTTCTTCCAAAACAGATTAACTTGTGCATAAGTACTTTAAATAGTACAAATAACCTAAACTTTAAATATCACTTCTTAATGTGTGACTTCTTATTTCCATACTTAAAGAAAAAGTTGTGTAGCAAAATGCTTTTTGCATTATCCGGCCAGTGTAGCTTCTCTTTGTAAGGTAACCGCAGAGACTGATGAGAATTAAATACCCGGGTATAGGATGACTGCCCATTTGAGGTGTGTTCCAGCTCAAGAAAGGCTCTCTTGTACTGGTTGACTATCACTGATGTAGACAAGATCATGAAGATGGTATTAAAAAAAAGATATCTCTTGATGTGTGTAATTACCTAGAAATATACAGCAGAGCCTTGCTAGCTCTACCTTTCAAGTCTGTACATCATTGATGGTACTCTGACTTACCTTTCCCAAGCTAATCTTTTAAGTAACCTTCCTCTCTTCTATCCCACTATAATCACATTTCTTGATGTCTTCATCTCCAGCTGTTTCAGGTAATCAAAGAAGCCTTTTTTACGTTCTTTTCAGTGTCCTTGGCCAAAGTCAGTGGTAGTGGTGGAGGGAGGGCTTGTCAGCAACAGGTTACTGGGGACCTGGTCTCCACTGGGTGTCTTAAGATACCTAGATCTGACAGCAGCCTTGGAGAAGGAACACTTTGTTCCCCAAAAGATGTAGAAATTATTGACACAGGGATTAAGCACAGGAAAGACTCCACAGACATGCAATCTTTTAAAGCCTGTCTCTTTGCTGTTTTAAACCATTCTGGCATTTGGCAGAGAAAACTTTTTTTGTTCAAACGTAACCCTTTAAAATTACCTAAATACCTAAATAAATGGAAATATTAATGCCGTATCCATCTCAAGTGAATAGCCCTGTGATCATACCTGGTTGTGTACCTGCAGTGGTAACAGATCAAAAATGGACAGGTTGTTTGTGGTGATCAGCTATGCCCTTTTAAACACACACCCCTGGGACTGCACAAGAGAAAGTGAGCCTACTCTTGGGGTGGGACATCTCCACCTTCTACAGGGAGAAGCTGCTTGTCCCCATGCGAAAGAATGACACATTATGATTAAGTTCTTTCAAAGCCCTTTAAACTCCCGCACCCAGCCTAGGACCTCTCCTCCTGCCCTTCTAGAAGTCCCCAAAGTGCTGAAGGCAGGGCTCTGGGATGTCTCAGCAGAACTGATATATATCATTGTTGAGACCTTCCCAGGTCTGTCCTAAGCATGGATTCAATGTGGCATTGGAGTGTCCACTGACTGAGCAAGGACATTTTACCACCTGGAGATCCAGCACTCTATGTGCTGGTTCTGCATCTGCAAAGCTGTGCTGTAAGCTCTGCCAGAGCTGCTTCAACTATTCCACCGGCTGATTAGTCTGGCTCTAGAGAATCTTTAATTCATGCACAGAACTATGTTTAGTGCTGTACAAATATATGGAGGTGGGACTTTGACACTAGAGCATAAAGACAGTTATAAGAGCCTGATGGTCCCACTCTGACAATATTTGTGACCAATGCCTTAAACATGCCTCTTGAGCCCTAGAGCTTTCACTTACATATCAACATGTAGCTGGAGCAGACGACCTTGTGACATGCCTGTGGCCTGAATGCATGGATGTATGCACCCATCCTGCATGGAAAAGGCCTATCTTGGACTCAGATAATCAGCCTCAACTCAGCTTGTTCTCCTGCACCCAGCCTTGCCACCACTGCTGGGGGAAACACAGGAGTGGGAAGAACCTTTTTCACCCTTAAAGCCCACTACTTTTCCCCAGCCCCGCTCAGTTTGCAGCTGCAATTCAGCCACCCCTGAAGTGTCCCCTTTCCTGCCCGGCCCCACCTGGGACCTGAGCCGGGCCGGGAGCGGGGGGCCCGGGGGCAGCCGGCGGGGTGGAGGGTGCCGCAGCCCGGAGGAGGGGCGGCTTCAGCACCGCGGACAGCGGCCTGCCCTGCCCGCTGGCTGCCCGCGCCCCGCAGGGCCCCAGCCCGGGCCGCACACACCCGGTCCCGGGCTGGCACTCACCGCGCCCTGCGGAGCCCGCGGAGCCCGAGATCTGGATGGGACGATGGTTCTCAGAACTTGGACTTGCCTTCTGGCCGTGGGACTTCAAAATTGACTTTGTTTCTGTCTCAGCCAGGCAACAGATGGGGTAATTGAGACATTCCTAGTGCTCTATCTCGGACCAAGGGAAAAGATGGTGCTGTTATGGTCATAGAATGGCTTAAGCTGGAAGTGACCTTAGAGATCATCTAATCCAACCTCACCACCACGGGCAGGGACACCTCTCAACCAGACTAGGTTGCTTAAGGTCTCATCCAACCTGTCCTTGAACACCTCCAGGGAGCGGGAATCCACAACCCCTCTGGGCAATCTATTCCAGAGTCTCATCACCCTCATACTAAAGAACATTTTCCTAAGATCTTATCTAAAGCTATTTTCCCTCAGTTTAAAACCATTTCCTCTCATCCTATTGTTGGACAATCTTGTGTCCTCTCCAGCCTTCTTGTAGGATCCCTTCAGGTATTAATAGGCAGTTATAAGGTCCCCCCCAGAGACTTCTCCAGGCTGAACAATCCCAGCTCTCTTGGCCTACCCTCATAGCAGAGATGCTTCAGCCACTGGATCGTCTCTGTGGCCTTCTCTGACATGTTCCAACAGATCTATGTCCCTCTTATGGTGGGGACATCAGAACTGGACACAGAGCCAGATGAGCGCACTGCCAGCTCATGCTAAGCTTCTCATCAATTAACACCCCCAAGTCCTTCACTTCAGGGCTACTCTCAACCCACTCTGTACCCAGTCTGTAATTGTGCCTGGGATTGGCCCAGCCCAGAAGCAGGACCTTGCATTTTGACTTGTTGAACCTTTTCTTTGCTTCCCTTATTAAAAAGTGGGGGTTGTGTTTCCCCTTTTCCAATCTGTGGGAGCTTCATCAGACTGCTGTGATGTCTCAAATATGATGGCTAATAGCCTAGCAACTTCACCCACCAGTTCCTTCAATACCTGTGGATGTATCTCATCAGGTCCCATGGTTCTCAGGGTGTTCCTGGACCTGATCTGCTCCTACCCTGAGTGACTCTTCACTCTCCCAGACCCAGCTAATGCCCTCTGTGACTTGGGTAGTGAGTCTCAGGTGGTTACCAGTGAAGACTGAAGCAAAAAAAGTCGAGTATTTCAGCCCTCTCTATATCCTCAGTAACCAGGTCACCTGCATCCCTCTGGGGAGGCCACACATTCTCTCTTGTTTTTCTTTTTTCTCTGACATACCTGTAGAATCCCTTTCTGTTATTTTTAGAGTCCCTGGCCAGGTTTGACTCCATCATGGCTTTGGCTTTTCTAACCTGGTTTCTAGTTTCATGAAGAATCTCCCTGTAGTCATCCCGGGTTACCTGTCCTTGCTTCCACCCTTGTGGATTCCCCTTTTGTGTTTGATTTTGGCCAGGAGTTCCTTGTTCATCCATATTGATGCCTCCTGGCATCTTTGTCTAATTTCTTCTTTTTAGGGATGCAGTGTCTTTGAGCTTGGAGGAGATGATCCTTGAAAGTCAACCAGCTTTCTTGGACTCCCAATCCCTGCAGGGCTTTGTCCTGTGGTACACTACCAAGGAGGTTCCTGAAGATGCCAAAGTTGGCTCTTCTGAAGTTGAGAGTTTCAAGCTTGTTGAGTAGCCCCTTCTTTCGCTGCCCTTGGGATCTTAAACTCCACCATCTCATGGTCACTGCTGCCAAGGCTGACCCACTAGCCCCTCCTGTTGGTGAGAACAAGGTCTAGCATGGCATCTCTCCTCGTTGGTTCCTCTATTGCTTGGAGGAGGAAGTTATCATCAATGCATTCCAGGAATCTTCTGGATTGCTTATGCCCTTCTGTGTTGTCTCTCCAACTGATATCGGGGTGGTTAAAGTCCCCCATGAAGACTAGGG
This sequence comes from Chloroceryle amazona, assembly GCA_027560015.1. Lineage (NCBI taxonomy): Eukaryota > Metazoa > Chordata > Aves > Coraciiformes > Cerylidae > Chloroceryle > Chloroceryle amazona. The sequence goes on along the minus strand of JANHFX010011833.1, from coordinate 17,749 downwards.
ATTGTGAAAGGAGCAACTCCCATCTGTCTGTGAAGGGACTCATTCACTTGGTCCTGGTCAGGTGGTCTGTAGCAGAACCAGAATGTCCCCTTCCTTTCACCCTGGCCTATAGGCACTCAGTCTTTTCATCATCACTCACCAGGTGAACCTCCATGCATTCTAGCTGTTCATTGACATAGAGGGCAACATCCCCTCCTCACCGCCCCTGCCTGTCCTTCCCGAAGAGCTTATACCCTTCTAATCCAACACTCTAATCATAGAAGTCATTCCACCACATCTCTGTGATGCCAATATGTTCGTAGTGCTGCAGGCACACAAGCGTGTCCAGCTCTTCTTGTTTATTGCCCATTCTGTGGGCATTCACATAAAGGCATTTGAGCTGGGCCCCTGATCATCCCTGTCATCCCCAAAGCTGACTTACAGGCTGGTATAGCCTTCAGTTTCCCCTGTTCATTGCTCATACCATGTGCATTGGTATTCTTAAGGTATAGCCCCATTCTGCCACATCCCCCTTCAAATCTAGTTTAAAGACTATTCAGTCAGCCTTGCTAGTTCTTGACCCAGGATTCTTTTTCCCCTTTGAGACAAGCATTTCCAGCTGTAGTCAGCAGGCCTGGGGTCTTACAAAGTGCCACGGTTTAGGGTCAGGGCGTCCCTTTAAACAAATAACAGACACTCTCTGTTAAACCCCCTCTCTCCCCAAAGGGGAAGAGAAAGGGAATAAAGGAGAGACTTAGTGATTAGAAAAGGCAGAAAAGGACTTGGGGGTGATGGTGGAAAGCCAGCTTGATATGAGTCAGCAGTGTGCCCAGGTGGCCAAGAAGGCCAGCAGGATCCTGGCTTGTATCAGTAGTGGAACAGAATTAGTTCTGTTCTCACTCAAACCAGGACATAAAGTAGCCCATGGTCAAAGAACTCAAAAACCTGCCGATGACACCAGTCATGTAGCCAGGCATTAATCTGCTGGCTTTTCCTGTTCATGCCCTCATCAAACATAGCTAATGATGGGATAGAGGCAAATACTACTTACTCTCCCAATCCCTTCACCATTCATCCCAGGGCCCTGAAGTCTTCACTGCTCTGAGGTTTCTTGTTGAGATTTCATCATTGCCTACTTGGAAAATTGCCTACTTAATGGGTAGTAGTCAGAGGGATGGATTAGGGTAGGAAGTTTTCTCAGTATGTCCTTGATCCTGGTCCCGGGAAGGCAACATACATCCCTAAGGAGTGGATCAGGTCTGCATATAGGACCTTCTACACCCTGCAGAAGAGAGTCCCAAATGACAAGGACCCATCTTTTTTTTTTTTCTTAATTGCAGATGTTTTGATCTTAGGCTTGCTCTGTCTTAGCCTTTGTGACTCATGCAAACTAGGCAGGCTGTCATAGCTGCCGTTCTTTGATTTCCCTTACAGAACATCGTCCTCCTTGATATCTGGTTCACCCAGAGCAGCAATCTATTTTTCAGGGGCACCTGGGGATGTTCAGTGGCTACTGGAGTGCCATGCCTGCTGCACCTGGCAGGAATTTGTCTCCAATGTTCTCTACATTCTAAGTCATCCCATTCTCTGGTTTCTGGAAAACAAAAATGTGGTTGCACTGTCTTTATCTGCCCTGGACAGGGAGAAGGCAAGAACAATATATCACTGGAGTGTGTGACCCACCCAGGATCAGCTAAGGGGCACACCAGAAATGGCTCCATCTGCACAGGGAGGACAGAGAAATGGTCTTCTCTGTGGGCCTGCAAGATAACTTTCATAGATTACAGCACAATGAAACTTGGAATATGAAGGCACAGGTGCTCATGCCCAGAAACATGTTTGTGGATGTCAAAGGATGCCATGCCCTGGCAAGAGCAGAGCTGAATCTCTCCTGAACTTGCCCTGTCAGCTATGAGAAATGTATGACCCTGGCCTTTTTGAGAGTCTACCTTACCGGAGATAAAATCATGACAGAAACAAGTTCCAATGGAGGTACTTAGCCTGGAGAGAGCACTCAACTCCTGAAGGGCTCGGGTAGAACATGTCAGATCCTGTGGGCAGGAAAAGCTCATCGGTAGAAACTGCTCCAGTTCAGGTCTCTCTGTCAGTCCCACAATTGTGTCTGTGCAGAGGGAACATCAATTGGATTGGGCTGGGATATGAAGGAAGAGTCCCTTTGCTTCCCTGGGGGCAAGGTCAATGAAGAGAAGGCCCCAGTGAGTTAAGAGAGGGTGGGGAGGAAGGGCAAGCTCTGACATTGTGCACAGCAGTCCAGAATGGGAGATGTAAATGTGGCTCAGGCTAATTGTCTCTCCACAAAGAAGCCCGTCTCCAGGGTTGAACAGCTTGCAGACACCTTTAAACAGAGCAGGAGGGCCATGCTTTGAAGTTACCCAGAGGAGGAGGGTTATCTTAGGTTCTCACACATATCCTATGGAGGTGGTTTCCCTTCATGTGTCTGGCATGGCCAACATAAATGTTCCTACACCTAACACAGTAGGAAACAGCTTGCTTTTCTGCTGTCTGGCAGCTCTGATCTCATGTGGATACATGGATGAGCAGCATCTTCAGCCCCACCACATCCCCTGACCATTGCTCTGGGAGAAGTACTCACATCCTCAAGCAGTTTACACTCAACAGCTGGTAATTACAATCCATTCTCCTGTCTCTCAATCAAGACAGGGGATCTCAGGCCAAAAGGAAGAGACCAGCAAGGAGGAGGTGTGTGGCATGGAGTCAATGAACAGGTGAGGCAGCCCAGACTCCAATGAGGAGGACAGAAGAGCCACTCTCATCCTGACCCTCATCCTCTGCAATGTGAGGAAGACTGAGCTCTCTAAGGCAGCCAAAGTCTTTGAGTTGCCAAACCTCACCATTCCCTTCATCCACTGAGACATCTCTTCTGTTCCTATTGCCTTCACCTCTCCCCCCACTCTGCAACTCCCCATCTCTCTCCCTTCTCCTGCTCTCTGCCTGACTTATGCCTCCACTTGCCATTTGCCTTTCTCATTGTCCCTGTTTTGCTACAGCTGCTCAGAGACATTGGCTGACCTCTCCAGGTGAATAAGGAGAGTGCTCTAGAGGGAGGGAGCAGTTGGACAGAGTAATTTAGAAGAATCGTCTTTTTATGTAGGGGCTGTTTAGAGCATATAGCAGTCTACTTCTTTCTAACAGTTGTGATGACCAGTCCTGACTGAAAAACTGGCCAGCATTTCAAGCACTCAGTGGATGTTAGAAGCCAATGAACATTCTCTGAATATTTGGCATGAGATACAGAGAATACAAGAGCTGTAAAACATACAGGCATATATTCTGGGCACTTGAAGCATCCCTACCAGGTGGTCACTCTCATCTGTGGAAATTAATAACTCAAAAGAAAAGTATTGTATTTGTTACTTATTTTTAATCATTTGCAATTATTTAATGATTATGGTGTTATTTTACATCAACAGACCTGCTTTCTTTCTGCCAGGGTTTTAGGAGTCACCTAGCCACTCATTTGTTATATCAGCACAGATTAAATGCTACTGTCAACAGTATCTCATCTTTCATCTCCATCTCTCTCTACCTAATTCTACAGATTAATCTTTAGCTCTGCCTGTATTTTAGCTCCTTTTAAATTGGGGATTATTAAGCTTTTTTTGCTTAACATGCACTTATTGTTAATACTTCTTTTAATCAGCTTTTAAAGATATTGTAGAAGCATATCTAGACTTACTGAATTTTCAGTCTTTGGCTAAGCTGTATCATATGAACCTCTGTCTCTTGCAGATGTTTGAAAGTCAGATCCATCACTTTGAAGCCAGACGAACCAAAAAGCCCAAGAACTCTGCTGATGTTCTTGACATTTTTGTTGAATGTGAAGTTCAAAGTGCTGATGTTAATATCCTTATGATCTCCTTAAAGAGAATAGCAGAGGATGTGAAAACTATCAGAGAAGACAAAGGTAAGGAATGTATCTATTAGTGCTGTTCTGTTTCTTTTAGTAATAGCTTTTTTTTTTCATCTTTAGCTTCATAATAGTAATTTAATTTGTTTGGAAAGCAGGTGAATGTGCATTTATTTTACTACACTGCATGACTTTTTTCCCTGAATTGGGTCCATTCCCATTGGTGTGGAGAGAAACACTTCTTTATAGATAGTGGAACTGAGGTGAGATGAATGTTCCAGCAAAAAGGGAGATGATAAGGATAGAGCAGCAAAACAAGAAGATGAGTTGAAGCTGGAAATTCCTCAGTGACAGGAAGATTGTATGCTGAGAGCTGAGAGATGTGTAGAGAACAGAATTTGAGGCAAATACATTGATATTTGATGGAAGTGTGATCATATAGCAGAGGGTCTGAATGTTTCGTTTGCTTGTAGTGTATTGCATTGGCTTTGCTAAAAGAAGTAGCACCTCTCTGTTTATGGTGTCCTGGATATTCCTATCTGGGTCCAGATGGACTATCTGGAGGTAGATTGCTCCTTCACTGTAAAGAACTAAATGCAGTAAGCTGTAAGAAGCTTCCAGAGTGCAAGAGGAAATGAGTGTCCGCGGGTACTGGGCAGGCTGGGAGAACCAGGGGGATGAGCTTCTTGTAGAGAACAGGCCCACTGCCAAATCTGGAGTAACAGCACCAGGCATTTCCCCAGGCACTTGAAAAGCTTGTTTGGAGGTTGTGCAGCTGCAACAGTTGCATTTTAGGAACAGTATTTCACTTGGTGAACTACTCCACTGCCTGTGCTGCATTTGACTCACCATCTGTACCAGTCATCAGGATGGGAAGTGTCTTTGCGAGAGTTAGACTGGTATTTTTCCTGTTTACATGCAGGTATGGTATGGGTAAATACCTCAAGCTGTTAGAAACCTTCAGTATAATCCTGAGAATGCCAGAGGTGCCCTGGCAGGTGAGAAGGCTGAGGGTCCAGATCATAGATTGACTACTATGAATACAGAACTGCTGTGGGGTTACCCACACTTGACAAGGCCAGGAAGAAATCCCCAGGGCCCTTCTAACTAATAAAGTTCTGTCTGGACACCTGGAGTACTTCTGATCAGGTACAGGTATTGAGGAGATATGACCATAAATGTCAGGACAGGTATCTTGCACGCAGAACCAGTGCTGCAGCTAAAAAATTCAGCAAAATTTTTTATTCAGCAAAAAAATTCTGGGGTGCTGTAAGACATCTGTTAAACTGATATTTCTTCCTTCTTATTGAAGGATTGTCCATAACTGCATGGAAGAGCTTGAATTTCCCAACATCAGTTGTATTTGTAGCCTTGCATCTTTATGAACTGGCTGTGCTTGGATATAATATAACCGAGCACAAGCTAAATTTGCAGCTTCTTACAGAGATGCTTGATTTCATGTCAAGTATGAGATTAAGGTGACCCCAAATGGATCTTTTCTGAGCTCTAACATACTAAGTCTGATCACAGCATCAATCTGACCTCAGAAAGCAAAGTAAAGCAACTTTGTATTTTTTTTCTATATATTTTTAAAAAATTGATTATTTCTTTACAAATTCTGTCACTTAAGTGACAATGAGAAAATTTTATTTTAGTCAGCAGAAAAGGTCCTCACTTCATGGGAAGCAAACCCCTTGGAAATGCAGCTAATGCTACAATAATTTAGCTAAAAAAAAAAAAAAATTAAAAAAATTAGCCATGAGGAAAAAAAACTTGAAATCAAGATACTTCTTGGCTTATTTTGTTTCTAGAAATTCCATGCTTTCCCTTTAAAATGTTGTCTTCACTTTTAAAGGTATGAAAATCTAAGACTACTTTTTATACCTGATCAAAATATTTTCTTAAATCCAAAATCCAGAAATAAATTTGTTTTGCTGTGTCAAACAGAATGTATCAATGGGCCTAAAAAGGAAATTATTTTGCCTTTAAAAATGTTTTCTACTAATTAGAACTGAGAGATTATCATTGCAATTTGGTTTCAGATAATTTTTTTATCCAGTCTGCAAGTTTGGTCATGAAACAAATTCAACTACTAACATATGGTGACATGTAGATATGAATATTCTTAGATACTGATGAAAAGAAAGCTTGTAATCTTCAGCACAACTTTTATTTTCTCTCTTCTAAAAATTATTTGATCCTATCTCATTTAACTCTTGCTGCTTTCTTTCCAGTGCCCTGGTTCCCCAGAAAAATCCAAGATTTGGACAAGTGTCACTATCTGATCACTAAATATGATCCCTGTTTGGACCACAGTCATCCTGTAAGCTTAGCATCAGTGTTATTTCATTTTTTACAGAGAAACTCTATGTAGGGCAATTATTGTTTGGAAATTTCAGGAGTAAAGAAATAATACTCATGAAAAGACTGAAAAACTAGAGTCAGATAAAGGCTGATGATCAGTGGAATTAGGGACTGCAGAAAGAATAAGTTAATATTCTGAAAATCTTATGGGCTCTGATTCGCCAAGGTACATATGATTAACATCAGACACATGCTGAAGCAATTTCTATTCAACATATTCCCTAGCATGAGTTTACATTTCGTTGTTTAGTTTTAAAAAAAGCCTTGATTATTATTTCACCCCTGATATATTCGAAGTATGCCCATTTTGTACTAGCTGATCCACATAAGAGTCAAGTTCCCCAGCCTTCTGGTTTTTGTGTTTTCTAGGTTTTGATCGTAGATATTCCATATCTGCATTTGTAATTTTGCATATTCCAGGAATCTCATTCAGGTGCCAGCATATGGAGGATCTCAATGAGCACAAGTGTCAAAGAGCTAGTCTCTAATTACCATAGAAACATAGAACCACAGAATCATAGCAATGTCTGGGCTGGAAGAGACCTCTGGAGGTCATCCAGTCCAACCCCCTGCTGAGAGCAGGGACATCCTCAACTAGAGCAGGTTTCTCAGAGCCTTGTCAAGCCTCACCTTGAATGTCTCCAGGGATGGGACCTCAACCACCTTCCTGGGCAACCTGTTCCAGTGTTCTACCACTCTCATGGTAAAGAACTTCTTCCTTACATACAATCTGAATCCACTCTTTTCTAATTTAAAACCATTGCCCCTCCTTTCACTACAGGCCCTTTCCAGTCTTTTTATAAGCTCCCTTCAGGTAGCAAAAGTTAGTAGGTTGCAAAAGGGGCTTGACTCATTTTTTGTGTGCGTACTTTTAGCTTCGCCATAAGCATAAGAGGGAAAATGCAGTGCTGAGTACTGCTGCAGTGATGATAATAGTAAGGCAAAGTACTGGGGATAAACACGCACTCATTTCTCATCTAAGTTTTCCAACTTGAGTACAGATGAGATCTCAATTAACTACAGACGAAAAAGGGACTCCAAAAGCTCATTTGCTGATTGACAATGTAGGTCACAATTGTTGTGTTCTGCCAAACATTGCATAGAAGTGACATGAAAAAGAAAAAAAACCCACAGACTCTGCACTGACAAAATGCAAGGAAGATTTAAATGGATGTCAATAGAACCTGCAAGATTTTGTCATTCCCTTTTCTAAATGTCTGAATTCTATTTAGACCCTTTCATTAACCTACAGAATATAATAAATGTTATTAGTTATGTACAGTTCTATGTGTTACAAAAAATCTTTCCAAGTCTATCTTCTTGGTGGTTAATGGAGATAAATCCAGCTGCCGGGCAGTCACAAGTGGTGTTCCTCAGGGATCAGTGTTGGAACCATTCCTGTTTAACATCTTTATTGATGATCTTGATAAGGACATAGATTGTATCACTGGTAAGTTCACAGATGACACTAGGTTAGGTGGGAGTGTTGATCTGCATGAGGATAGGGAGGTTCTACAGAGAGACTTGGATGATTGGGTCGATGGGCCCATGTTAATGGTATGAGCTTCAACAAGGCCAAGTGCCAGGTCCTGCACTTGGACCACGACAACCCCATGTGATGCTACATGCTTGGGGAAGTGTGGCTGGAAAGCTGTCTGGTAGAAAAGGACCTAGGGGTTCTAATTGACAAACAGCTGAATATGAGCCAGCAGTGTGCCCAGGTGGTCAGGAAAGCAAATGGCATCCTGGCTTCTGTTAGAAATGGTGTGAGCAGCAGAAACAGGGAGGTGATTGTCCCCCTGTACTCAGCACTGGTGAGGCCTCACCTTGAGTACTGTGTCCAGTTCTGGGCACTTCAATACAAGAGAGATATTGAGGTGATGAAGTGGGTGCAGAGGAGGGCAATAAAGCTGGTGAAGGGCCTGGAGAATAAGTCTTATGAAGAGCGATTGAAGGAGCTGGGACTGTTTAGTTTGCGGAAGAGGAGGATAAGGTGAGACCTCATCACTCTCTCCAACTACCTGAAAGGACATTGTAGAGAGGTTGGAGCTGGTCTCTCCTCACAGGTAATTAATTAATGGTAGAACAAGAGGGAATGGATTCAAGCTGCAACAGGGTGTGTTTAGACTGGACATTAGGGGAAAATTTTTCACAGAAAGAGTAGTCAGATGCTGGAATAGGCTGCCCAGGGAGGTGGTTGAGTCACCAGCTCTGGATGTGTTTAAGGGTCATTTGAATGTGGTGTTGAGGGACATGGTTTAGGGGTGAACTTTGTAGAGTAGGCTTAATGGTTGTACTTGATGATCCCAAGGGTCTTTTCCAACCTGAATGATTCTATGATTCTATTTTTGAGAATCAGTAAGTTACAATGCTCTAGGAGATTGCTGTATCCTCCTTAATCTGGATGTCTTTTACTATTCTTCGCATCTTTCTGATAGAAACAATCCAAGTATTTGTCATCTCCCTGAGCTAGCTCCGAGGCTGTTTCTCATGAGATAAATGAATGTGCATTATGAATTCTCTGAATTGGACTAAATTCTCCTCCTCCTTTGCCAAGTAGGAGATAAGAGCACTTCAGTGCGAGAAAACACCAATCGTGCAGAATTACCAAAGTATTGAGTGGGGATAAATCTACACTGCAGAATTCAGTGCAATGTAGAAATACCTAAATTGGCTTGAAACAAGTCAGCTCAGGCACTAAAAATATATATATTTTTTTTTTCTGGCAGAAGGGAGCACAATGTGGGCTCATTTGGTGTACTGCAAAGCATGGCTCAAATATAGACAGGTTGGACGGTACCAAATACACTGATATACAGGTGCCTTGGCAGAGATTTTGCATATACATTTACTACCCCACAGGGAATTTGGGCTATCTATCTCAACAGCTGCACTTTGCTCTTTACTATCTCTGTAATGGCCAGAAAAGCAAACGAGTGACACTGCGACACCAGTTTCTGGGGCACCCTGACACTGGCTGTAGCAGTACTGCAGGCAGGGTCCTGCTGCAACAGCAAGGACAAAGCTGAGAGGTCACAGCACCAATGCTAGTCCGGCCCGATGGCATTTCCACATGTTTTGCATGGACTTGTTACAGCTACTGACAAGCAAGGGTGGCATCTGAATGAACTTATCCACAACACATGACAAAAATAAACATGGTCTCGGGATCCAGTTCTTTCCAAAGATTCACGCACACAATACTCATTAACTGCAGTATTATTGTTATTATTGCTACACTGAAAATTATGTGAATAAACCTAAGGGAGAAATTTGGCTTGTAGTATGCAAAGTGGTTCCAGTAAATTCTGAATACTTTAGAATAATAAATATTTGTATGGTGATGCTGATCAACCCTGCTTTATGAGTTATATTAGTAACAGTGCCAGATTTCAGCTTTTATTCCTATTACGAATGATGTAAAATTCAAAGGAATTTGATTCTACAACTCTATTCCTATTTAATAGCTGAAGAAGCCTGCTTGAAGCTCAACTTCTAGTAAACACTGAGGGAGCGAAAAAGAATACTCTGGTATTTAATAACTAAACTTCCACTTTAAACAGTGGAATGTCTTTATCATAACATGGTAAGAAATGGGCAAAGGGGGCTTGAGCTGAACGCCTGTACTTTCTACAGATCCAGTGGTTGTTCCAGTGATTTCTATCCAGTGAGGACCCCTTCTTCACCTAAAGCACAGGATTTTATGCAGGCACAATGCACTTTCTCTGACAAGGTGGAACTAAGCTTGATACCATCACATCCATTGCAGCCCTATATTGCAACCTTTGTGCTTAGCACAGAAAAGAAATGATTCAGAGATTCAGCTGTTCTCCAGCAGGAGTGACACCCATATTTCAATTCAATTTTTAATGTGATTTGCATTTAAATTTGACTGTAAGTGTAATGGTCTGTTATATAGTGTTTATGAACAGTTCCAAAACCTGCCCACCAAGCCATGTTACTTTGATTTCTGGTCACAGGCTCCATATTTTCATCAAAATGTCATGGATGTAACTGATTGTAGACTTTGACTTATGTTGTTCATAAGGCTCAAGATTCATTGCCTCTGAGAAAACAACATGCTTGAGACCTCAGTTTTAGAATGATTGTTAGCAAATTTACTTATGCCCACAAATCTCTCTTAAAGTAAAACATTTTTCAAAATATTTTCTAAGTCAGGGATATGCTGACCTGGAGTATAAGAAATGGAGGGCATTCTTTGCTGACCTTGCCTTTAATTACAAAGCATAAGTAAAAGATTACTGAAGAGAGACTTCAGGGGTCCACATGTGCTTTCAGACATCTTTTTGAGCAAGAAATACCAGAGACTTAATCTTTTGTCAATGTATCAATCATCAAATCTTTTAGAATGCAGAGTTCAGGCACAGCAGCTTTCACTCCATACCAAATAGACTTTTTGCACAACAAAGCAAACACACCATAAGATAAAAATCTTAGGATTTCATTCACACCTCCTTCAGTGCTGCATTTTGTCTTAGCAGAGGTGATTTCTCAGTATTATTCTCTCATTTCAATTTTGCAGCTCCTTTTAGGACTAGCTCCTGAGCTGAGCCTAATCCTTTTTCAAGGAACAATATTTAGGAACATATTTTTGGCAAAGAAAAGTGATTTACTATTTTTGTCATTTGTTTGATAAAACATCTCTAGTCCTGTACATTAGCTACCTAAAAATCTCTCAGGACTTGTGTGTGTGATTGTAAATATTTCTGCCTTTATTTGTAAAACTTCACCAGACACTACTGTCTGATAGTCAACCAGATGTATGGGTAGAACTGTTTGTGTATTATCGGCCTCATGGTGTCCAAGAAGTGGTGAAATGTCCCAAATCTTGAGAGACTTCTGAGTACAGTTTTCTCAATGCCACCATATATCACCGCTGGCACAGCACAAAAGCACATACTGAACTGACTTAGAGCTACTGTAGAAGCAACAGTGAGGATGAGAAGACCACCCATCAGAGAAATTAGTGATAACCACACAGTGTATGCCTGGGCAGCTCTTTGCTGAAGAGTTTATGAATGCTTCTGTGCAACAATACTGTGCTAATTGTGACCTCCAGGGATGGACCCTCCAGACACACACTGTGTTTTGGTTGCTAGACTGCCTCCAGCAGAGGTAAAGGCAGGCCTGAAGACCTCATTTTACTTCTGTAAATCAGAACATGGTTCCCTTTCTTACTATGTCCCTCTGTTTCGTCCCCACACTGAAACAGAGGAGAAAATGCAGATATTAAGCCTACCAAGATGAAGAGTTGTTAATTAAGTACTGTTTTGCCATTTCTGTCATCACTACAACAAACACTCATGGTGCAGGCAAAGAAAATAATACTTGGAAACTGAACTTGAAACCTGCTTTAGACACATGGATTATTTTCTCCCTTCATTACAGAGGAGACCCATTGCCTCATATTGAGTACACAGGGCAAGAGACCGCAGCTTGGTGAGTTTCTTACATATGCTTCATCTCCTGGGACATTTCACTGCAGTCCCAGGAAAGACTGATGATGTGAGACAGTTATAATATTTTAAAATCATATTTATCTAGCTCAAATTTTACTCCCTCAAATTTAACTCCGGTTATTTGTTTTGCAGAAAGCCATTTTCGGGGCTGGTCTTCACTATTTCTTTTCTAGAACAAAATGCGTTTTCCTGACCATCTTCCTGCGTGCATCAAGGTATCAGAAGCCAGAAAACACCTGGAGCCTATAGCATAACAACTTCCAACTGACTTCCAATTAATCATAGCTATGGTGGTAACAACAATAACACCTTTTCAAAGCTATTATCAGGAGAAAATACTCACAGGATGGATGCACACTTATATGTTGTGGTTAATCCAAAGTTCATAGGCCAGATCAGCCTTGCTTGTTTTCCTGAAAGTATTCATGGTAAAGGAAGGTAAAGAAAATTTTGGAATGCACTTCCAGGATACATTATTTATACTGTAAAAAGCCTTTGATGTCATATGCAATGGTGACAAGTTACTTTTACATGGGTACAAGTATTTCTTCGCTGGGGTTTTGTTTCTCCTGAAGATTTGCCACTCAGAAATACCCCTAAAACCAGAACTGCAAACAAAGAAAACTAATTCATGCAAAGTATGTTTGCAGACTTTATGTGAAGTATGTGGCATGCCAGTTTGAAGGAAAGCAGAGTTCTTATTTCATATACTTCTGTTTCCACATTCTCCCACTAGCTTTCACAAACCTCAGTAAGCAGCAATAATTACACATTTGTATGCTAATACAAATATAAATATGTCCAAATGTCCCAGTTAAAAGGAGTCCCGGGACTGTGAAAGTTGCCATGCCTGCACTTAATAAGAGAGAGTCTTTGTTCAGAAAAGTTCACAATTTAAATAGAAAGACAACATAAAGGTGGGAAAAAGGAAAAATGATGAACACATTTTATAACTGTGGAATTGAAAAGGGTCAATCTTAAGTGATTTGTGCAAAGTTAAATACAAAGTTTATGTCAATAGCAGGAATTAAATCCATACACTAAATATTTCATGCCAGAATCTCAACCACAGGGACATCCTATCTTTTCAGTGATTATTTTAAGTAAAGTCTGCTGTGTCATAGAGAGCTTGTGAGGTGCTGCCCACGGTCACATAGAAAACTTGCATCCATCTCATCTAAGTGGTCACATTTTTATTAAACTCAAATAGGTTTTTATAGCATCTTTCAATTGTCAGAGATTGATGGTCCATGTCATGCTCATGATTGCTACCACCAGCCAACAATCTTGGCATAGGATGATGTGTGGGAATGTCATGTTTAAGAAAATTTAATTTTGTGTTCTTTCCTGTTTTTCTCTTTTATTGCCAACCTCCATCATTCCACCTCATTCCTCCGTCATTCAGCCCTTCTCCACCTAGAATGAGTCCCACTGTGGAACAGACCTTTAAAGGAGTATCTGTCCATTTCCCCAAACAGCCAGCTTCAGCAATCAAGGTTGTCTTGTAATGCAAAGCTGTTTCCAGAATTAGACCTCCCAATGGTCATCATGACCCCCAGGCGCTGTGCCCTGAGGTCAGCTGCATTACAGCACAACTTAATTGAGCACTGTACAATTGAATGGGAAATCAGTAGCACAGACTAAATTCCCTTGGTGTTCCCACTGAAGAGTTGATGGATGCCTTCAGTTTGTAGCAACATGGTTATAAACATGAAAACTAATCAAGTGAAGAAATATGACTTTGAGAAAACAAAGGGTACAGATGATCTGAAGTTTTCAAGTAAGCATCTTGGAAGGCTCTGAAACTAAGTCATTAAGTGATATTGTCATAAAAGATGACTTATGGGTAAAAACTATATAAGAAAAAGTGAAAATCCAGGATAAAATTATGAGGATGCACCGGTCACATCTACATAATAAATAATTATTAATAAATAATGCACCTGTATTTTTTTTTCCCTAAAAGAATAAGGAAATGTATGTAAAATAAGGTCACCGGCTTTAAAGTATTTCAAGAGCCTGGCTCCATCTTTTTTTATGAGGCTTGTTTCCAGAGTATTTCATAGACTGTGCTTTCAGCAGTTTCTCTTTCCATCTGTGGACTGAAGTACCATGAAGTACCATCTTAATGGTCCTCCAAGTGATAGCATCTCCATATGGTGAGGCACCTATTTGGCACACTATTTTAGGGCAAGCTAAATTGTTTGGAAACGTCTGCTGCCCTGTTAACTTTGGAGGGAACTTAGATGATTGCATTAGAGGTATTTAGAAAGAAGGAACACTTAGCTTTGGATAATTCATCACTAGTTTCTAAGACTGCCTATATTTCTGTGGAAGTCAGTGTTTAGACACAAAATAGAATGATACCTTGATAAAAGAGACTGTATATGGAGAATTGTAAGCAAACCTGCTCTCTCTAGACTTTGGTCTGGTGATGAACCGTGTACTGGTTCAGATTCTATGCAGTCTCATGAAGTCAGTAGTACTCTATGGGGAAATAATCCAGAGCAATGCTTGAACTCTAGTCCTCCTCATGTTTTCCTAATTCTTCTATGGACATGGCCCAGTCTCCTGTGGCTTTTGCAATAGTGACAGAAGCCACTGTTTTACTCTGTTCTTTTATTTTTTTTTCCTCCTAATGTTTTCCTCCCCCTCCTCATTCATTACCTCCACACTAAGACATTTGAACAAATGAAAAGAGCCATTACCACGGACTGGCTATCATCTCCATAGCAACAACAGCATCACAAAAAAATACAATACAAACCTAACAAAAGGTCATTTTTCCATAGCAAGCATTTCCAAGAATGATCTCAATTTTCATATAACAATGTTTATAAAATTGTTAACACCCTTGGGCTATGTCTGAACAAAAATAACCATTTCTATAAGGTTCTTTGCCATCCTATTACAACTTGTTTACTTTACAACAGCTAAAAATATTCCAGTATATTCCACAGCTTTAGACTCAAGCAACATCACATTTGGGAGAAGCTTGAAGCCTGTGCCTAAATCTGGTTGTATATTTTTTTCTTCATCCAGTCTCTTTTTTTTTTTTACAATGGGCTAAATGTTTGAAGAAGTTGGCATGTCTTTCAAAGACACAGTCCATGCCAGGCATTTTGAACTGCAAAAGCATAAACCTCTTTGCTTGTCCAGACGCTACTCTTCAATATTAGAAAATGTGGGGTTTTTTAAGGAGGACGTTTGTAAGAGTCAAATATAGTCTATGATTCAGCATGGAGGTGGAGGGACTGGCATTTCAAGTTGTACCCCAGCATAGAGAGGAAGGGAATATCTTATTCATTCCATCCTTAAACTGTACAACATAGAGAGGGCCACAGACTAAGCTTTCTTCCGGGGGTTTTCTGATACTGCCAAAACACTTATACCTAAGCAAGAAACACTTCTGAATCACTTCTGAAACACTTCATCACTTCTGAGTCCTGTTACATTAAAGGAGGATGTAGGAAGGGATAAAACAGATCTGCTGAACAGAATCCACCTTCTAAAGGAAAAGTGAAACAAAACTCCTTATGATTTGTTACATCCACCCAGGCATCAGCTTCCAAGCAATCAGGTGTCCTGAGTTCTTTTTGACAATTGTCTATGCTTGGGATTTATGTCTCTTTGGGGATCTGTAGATGGGGCAGATAAGTACTGCTTTATTGATGTGGATCATGCTATACAGCTTTTGCTTTTCAGGAGAGAAGTCTACACAAAGCTGAGTAGCTTTTACCCTACTCATGCCTGTACACAGTACCTGGATGCTTTCCAGCAGCTGGAGAAGTACTGTGGCTATCAGGAGGATAGCATACCTCAACTTCAGAATATCTCCAGATTTTTAAAAGGTCAGTCTTTATGACCTGTAATTTATTATAGGGTTCTTGTGGGTACACCACACACACAGACCACCTCATAGGACCCAAGCTGGTGAGCAGAGCTGATTAGCTGTAGAGTTCCCTCATGCAAGATGAGCTGTAGCACAGGACATTAGTACCAGGCAAATCTAGGGATGAAGCCATAAGTTTGTGTTTGCTCCGTGAGTGGCCATAGTTGGCATAGCACTAACAAGTTAATTCCAATCCTGACAGCAATACAGCCTCAGTGACACACAGCATGACTTTCACATACAGGTTTTCTACAGGTTCTGCTGTACTTTATGCTTCTATAGATATGCTGTTAGTAAGACCCAAGAGCGAAACACAAATACAGGTACATACCTCTTAAATACACTTTTTTTCTGGCGCCTGAGACAGGATGGCAATGTGTGCTAGACAAAATGATTTCCAGGAGGTCCTGCTAGTCAGTCAACAGCTGCCTTAAAACAACACTGCTTCTTTCTCTTTCTGTGGCCCCATTTGCCACACTAAAATCTTTGGTACCTACCACATGCCTGACAAGAAAACAAAGGCTGTGGTGCTAGTAATGTAAGTGGCTGGTAATGTGGCCCTTAATAAAAAAACACATAAGATTGCTAGATACTTGCTGTTAACTGGGACTTGTCTAGCAAGGGACAGGAGACGTTTTTATGAAGCCACAGACTGCAGAGATTCCCAAAGCCAAGTGCTTTCTGTGAACCAGTCGATTTCCTACTGTTATCAAGAATGACTAAAGAAAGGTGCTCTTTAAAGCCTCCTTGCTTCTTCTCAGTGACAAGATGTGCGAGAGAGGAGAGCAGCTGATCACTATGATAAAATAAATAACAAAAAGTGTGGCTTAACTTTAAATAAATAAAATTTAAATATAATATTCAGGAAATAAAGTGACCTTCTCCATGTATCAAGAGGTGATGCCAGTAATCTTGAATAAGCTTTCTGTGCTGAAGAGTTTTCAAAGGTATTGCCAGTTTTAAGGAATATTAAGCTGTTCGATGACAATGTTTTTATTGCATCTTTAGTGTAAGGGAATGGAGGCATATGAAAAGCATCTCTCATGAACACCATCATATCCAGCTGTAGGAATTTTTCTGTGTATACATTATGTATTTTCTCATGTATTTTCCCTTCTATTCAACTATCTGTCTTACTTCTCTCCTATACTAAAGTAGACTGATATATTTTTTTTTTTCCTCATGAAGAAGTTGATCTCATTTTGTTTCATTTGCACAGTAGCTGACAGCAGGGAGTTCCAGAAATCATGTGATGCTGGTTTGATTACCACAGATATTTAGGTTCTTTAAGTGAATCAGGTGATTTCAAAGTGGAAGAGTTTAGGTAAGAAGATTCTGTCATAATGCTATTTGTATTGCTTGTGTTGCTTGACAACATTTGATCACAATTTTCTCTACACCATACAAATTGTCTTAAAAAAAAAAAAGGCAATGAAAATAATAATTCTGAAAATTCCTCTATTAACAATTGGGAAGATGTTCACAGCAAGTCTTAACTCATTTACTATAAATATGAGGTGGCTAATGTAAGCTAATTTTCTGCACTATTCTGAGAATATTTTATTCCATCCTGGAATGGTTGTCTAAGGAAAATGGAAAGAATGGCTCTTGAGAGGCTGATCCTACCCTTCTTAAACTGTAGATAAAACATGGACTAGTTTAGCCTACAGGCTTTGTAAAAGGTTATGTGTAGATGGAACAGAGTTTGTTCAAAAGAACTCTATTTACAGCTAACCACAACTGAGAATTAGTAAACTATTTTCCCCATTATATGGGGCTTTGAACTAATATCTTACTTATCTTCAATGATTCCCTCTAATAAGGTCATTTCCCCACGTAGAATGCTTTCTAAAATAGTATGAAGATTGACATTATTGCAAGGTACCTTTGTGACAAATTCAGTCTGAGTCAGAAGTATGTCTCATGTCAAGCAGCCACTGTGCTAGGGGTATGATTTATACGTTCTTCTGATTTAATACTAGTTTGGGTGGATTTTACCAAGGCCAGAACTTTTGCTCCTTACAACTCATCAAGGAACTGTGAACTTAAGCTCCTGTGTTATAGTTTTCGAGTGCTCAGTCAACAAAACTTTAACCAAAGTATAGGCTGCGATGTTGTCATAGTTAGAGGGGCCGGGACCAGTTT